>OMLM01003486.1:4449-25778 GCA_900302695.1 Helostoma temminkii
GTTTAAAATTTTCTATTAAATTTTTCCCAAAAATCCCTTATAAAAGACACATTGACATTTGACAAGCGCAACATAAGAAATGTCTAAAAATTACATGTATCTAAAAATGTTCATGTGTATTGTGTCTCTTGATAAACATTTGAATTTAACTGAGATCAAATCTTTGTGATAACTAGCCCGGTCATCACATTTCTCTGCTGTAATAACCCAGTATGACTCCAGTCTTACACACTTGTCAACACATGGGGGAGCTGTTTTACTGCATATAAATTCACTATAAGATAACATTTGGATTTCCTTGACAGTCTGCAGGACCACACCTACGGTTTGGTTTTTTGGTCTTGAACCAGAGTCTAAAAGTGCCTGTTTTTTAACTATTCATTTAGGTCCACACTCATAAATCACAACCAGGACTGGAAACAAATACCACATGTAGTGTCATATGTTTACTAATCACTGACAATTACAAAAAGCTTCTTACAAGCGAGAAACAGAGCTAAATCTGTCAGAAAACTGCTAAGACACACTGAGGGTCTGTTCTGCACTTATTTGGAGGTTTTGACATATAATATTCAGCTGTTTGTTGTTTTAGCTGATCACGTTGGCAACGGTCACACATGAAAAAAAACAAAACATAAAACAATGCTTTTCTTGTTCTTTGATTAGCATCAGCTTTGGAAAATGAAATGGAAACTATTTGTGTGTAAAATAAACATTAAAATGACAGTTCAGCAAGTGTTAAGTGCCAAAATATTAAGTAAAGTCAAAGCACCTCACTTGTTATTTTGGACAAATCTTTCTGCACTAGCACCAAAAAATGTTATTTGATGCCACATTGGTTTCATGGTTTTAGTTCAAGCAGGTTCTTTCTACAGCTGCCGTAGTTTTGGACTTCAGGAGGGCAAAGCTGCTTATCTCTCGGTGTCAGCATGTCATACAAGAAAAGGTGATTCATTAATGCCAAAACTCACTCTGTATTAAAGAAATGTATCTCTGTGCTGTTTTTCGAGTAAATGAACAAAAGCTTTATTTAAGTCTAAAATAACTGAAGCATGAACAACCGGAAAAGTCACAGAATACTCTGTGACCAACTGCATCATAAAACTGTACGTACAATAAAATCAAATCCTTTAAATGCTTACAAAAGTACAAAACTGAAAAAAGACAAAAGGCCACGATGGCAGCACTTGTTCCTCGTCAGCTCTGCTTCTTTATGTGTCAGTGTGGACTCGCATCACGTATTTCTGCAGATACAACGCACAGTCAATAAAGAGCGTTACTGAATCCAGCTATAATTGAAAGCAAAAAGCCTTTTCAACTCCCGTCAGCTCTGACAGAGGCCACAGATTACCAGATAGTATAGAGGATGAGATTGGTAACTCTATAGGGTTCACGTAACTGACCATTATCTGAGAGAGTATCAGGTCTGTCTGAGAGGTAATGGCCCTTTGCACTGCAAAACAGAGCGCTTAGAGGAGACACAATGGTGTGTGTGTGTGAGAGGTGAGACAGAGTGCAAATACAGAGAGACTGAAGACAAATGTGTGTGAGAACGTGTGAGTGTTTTTTTACACTACATTGAACACGTCAGGGCGTCTCACCACAGACCTGTTTTCTGAAGACCAGGAGCAGTAAAACAGAGTGACATTGTCTACGTTACAGTTCCAGTTAGAGTTACTGGGTTAATATTTGGGGCTACTGGCTTAATTACCAGCAAAAATAAGGGTGAGAGGAAAGTCAATGTTTGTTCTGAGGGACAGTACAAGTCTAGTTTGGGGCCCAGTTTTGTGGAAATGTGTTTTACTTAGAACTGTAAACACAGCAGATGCATTATTACATCGTTGATAACACCTTTGTTTCAGTTTGTTGATACGTGTTGACCCTCTGTGTATCAATGGTGATAATCAAGTATTATCTGGGAATTTATTTCTACTCTGTGCTGATCAGACTTGATTTGATCACTCTTTGATGACTCTCTAATGTCTGTATGTTAAACTACATCACCCACTGACCACGCTGTCTGATCACATTGTTTCAGGCTGAGTTACTTTATCAGATCTACTATTTTTGTATCAGAATCAGTGTTCACCCTAAAAAGGGCTTAACTCACAATTTTTCATTTAATTATGGAAACATAATTCATGTTCCATGGCTATGGCTTAGTCATCTTCGAATTATGAGCTAGCTTGTTTAAAATAATGAACAACTAAAATCTAAAAATGTACATGTGAAATGCTTCATTAAAAATCTACTCTACAACAACAACATGAAGTTGTAATATCCCACAATTCAAATAAATTATTTCAAATAGCACAGTGCAGCAGCTAATTGAGCTGGATGCTCACAGCTTCCTCATATCTTTCTGTTACCTACCTGCAGGTTTGGAGCTGATGGGGGAGTTGGGGTGTCGGGTCGTGTTGGTCATGCGTGTCCTCCTCCTCCTGAAGAAGCTGCGCAGGATCCCACATTTCAGAGACTCCAGCAGAGAGCTCTTCCCAGCTCCGGAGTGTCCTAACAGCTTCAGCTTGATCCTGGGCTGGACAGTCTGAGTGGGGCGCAGCTGCTGGATGTAGCTCAGTTTGTGGTTGTCCTGACCCAAAAAAATACACCACAGAAAAAGACAAGGATTTATTAAAGAGTCCTGACAGTTCAGGTCACATCAACTGTCTGGCACAGAATCCCAGACTTTACTGTGTCAGATTTTGTATCGTCTTTTTAGGAAAACACATCAGACAGTTGTACCTTCAGAGCACCTCATGTTTTATGTTAGTATACATGTCAACAAATAGCCGTGAACACAAGACTGATGTGAGCTTTACAGACAAATCTTATGTTGTTGTTGTCGTTGCAGGTATTAGCTCAACCACAAAACAAGACTTAGCATGTACGGTAATGCTAGCAGCTGTGAAAGTGCAGTCAGAGGTAAACAGCCTGTGAAATTTATTTGTCTGGTGTGAACAGAAGCAGGAGGGGACAGACAATAACCTGGACAGGGTTGCAAACACAGCTTGCAGGAACTAGCATGACTAGCGGGTCACAATTTCATGTTAATCAGTACTATTATAAATATATAAATCTGGGCCATGATAGCTGCTAGCGTGGCTAAAACATCTATAAAAAGTCTATAAAGTTAAAGCATTGTTAATTAACTATTTTTGCTAATCATATTTGCAGACGCAGATATTCCATGACCAATTTTACAATAGTAGATTAATTTCTTAAACTAGCATTTTGGAGTTTTTTGACAAATCAAAGTTTCTCTGTGTGGAAAAAAATAAAACGTGGCACACTGTACACTCAAATATATAAACAACAAAAACCATTTACAAAGAAGACTGCCTCCTCTGAACATCAGTTCAACAGAGGACATGCAAGACATTTTTCCAACCATGCAATCGATGAGTCGCATATTAGAAGTGGCCTCAAATACTGCGAGTGGTTATGTGGGAGGTGAATTCACTCCATACTCCCACCTGGGTTATGTTAACGCATTCAGTAAATACAAGTTTCTAATTTCAATTAGCGTGATTCACATCTGAGCACAATACAATGCCTCTTGTGTTGACATGAATTTCGTGTTGTGAACTCTGTGTTGTCCTACTTTTAAGAGAAGTTAAAGGGGAACAGGACAGTATGTTTTCTCACTGGGCTCTTGGGAAGTCAGCCTTTCTTTCAAATGTGGCATCGATGTGTCAAAGCGTCTTAAATTAGCCCAGCATATGCAGAGGATGACTGTTTTCACAGTTGCTGCTTTCATATTTTCACGCTCTGAACTGAATCTCAGCAGGTTTCCTGGAAAAACGGATTAGAAGAGAAGTCTGTAACATTTAGCTTTAGATAAACAGTGTGTTGTGGTGAAAGTGATGCGAGTCAGACTGGGAATACTGGGCTGAGCTTCCCGTACTCCAGTAGAAAAACTGAACGTCATGTAGCTACAGGGCTTCAGCTATGATCAAGGCAGTATGTGTCCTGTTTTATTAAAAAACCTTGGAGCAACACACCAAACTGTTCATGGCTCCTCTAAATATCTACTCATACATTTACTCATTCTGGATAATAAATTGAAGCTAAAATCTCTTCACAAAGCGACAAAAGTGTTTTATTTGTAGCTGCAGCTCAGAGTTAAATACGCGAGAGCAGATTAGAATAAACATGTTAGATAAAAGGAGTCCCAAATGTTTTTTTCTATCCTTTCCACCTGTATGTGTTGATTAAGGGCTGCCATCAATCTACCAATGGTGTGATGCTCAAATCTAACACATTCCTGTTAGAAAATGTCTCCCTCTCCACACCTCTGCTGTGAAATAGACCATGTGAGATCGGTGTTTGTGAAATGTGCTTGTGCATCATACAGACCTTTTCTTTTCTTTTCCCTTTATTCTATTTAAAGGTCCTGTTTTATGTTTATTTAGTACTTCTAGATCTACCTTCTTGATGATGGATGTGATCTGTGCACAATCAATCGGGACTAGCTGTACTCGGTGTGTTTAGAGAGGAGTTGGTTTGCCTTTTGTTGTATTTCCCCAAAGAACAAACAGTGGATACGGGCTATTTTTCAGAACAGAAGCTTTTAATCCAAAAACACACAGTATGATCCCCGTTTGGAAAAGGAAAGTTCACTGGTTCACTGGAGATACTGCATGCAGTAAGAAGAATAAAGCTTTTTCAAATTTTAGACCATTCAAAACTGCTTAAAATATAACCTGTAAATTAATGTGGCTCCTTTAAATTGCATTGAAGTGAAGAATTCAAATTTAACTTAACATAAAGTATTACTGATAAATATAAAGTTGCATTTGTTGCTTTTACCTTTTTAAGCTTGCCCAACAAAGAGACTATGAGCTCATGGTGATCAGCCGAAGCCAAATCCTCCACAGTCTTTCCATCCTGAGGGAGAAAAACAAACAAACAAACAAACAAACAAACGGAAGAATAAATATATGCATGAGGAAACTTGAGCAAACAGATAATCCTGTACATGTCTGCTGGCTGTATAAATGTGTGCTACAGTGTTTCTAATACACATCTTTGTTGACATTTCATTTATGAAGTCAAACAGCAGTTTTTTTTCAGTCTGCTGCTCCACAACAAAGGGAAATTAGCAGCAGTGATTATACTGCACATAAGCAGAGCTGATTTCCACTTTGATGAAACAAGTGCAGGTGATGGTAAACAAGTTATTTATTCAATTTATCTCACAGAGTACTTTGTGGCATTAAAATTACTGAGGTCTATGTGTCTTTTTTTTAAATCTAGAAAATTTATTTGCATGAAATACTATATGGCTGTACATGCAAACCCCCAATCAGAATCTGTCATTTAACCCGTCGGTGTTAAAGGAGAATTCTTGGTTCAGTCTATGGTGATACATGTATCACATGACTGATCAATGGGATTCTGTACAAGGAAGTCAGAAACCAATTCACACACCACTCTGATGAAGGCACTGCAGTCTCTCAGCTGGTTCCAATAGATTAACTACAGCTGCAGAGTTTGTGCAGCACACACACACACACACACACACACACACAACACAGCCACTCTCATTCTTTCTCCCTGTCCAGCTCTACAATTGTCCTAATTTGTTACTCCCTCTGTTTTCACCTCAGCACACTGACACAAAACCACCACAGTCCTGACAACTTTCACGTCTTTTTCACTAACTCAGCCATCTGTCACCGTCCGACTCTGGCTGCTGCTCCACAGGGAAAAACTGCACTGACAGCCTGAAACGCCTACACAGCGCTTCCTACAGCAAAGGACGATCAACTGGGTTTGTTATGAAATTATACTAATTATTTTATTAGGAATACTTGCTGTTTTAATAAGCCTTACTAATATATTCTCTGTTATTATTCTCCTTGTAGTTCAAGTATTCCACCTCTCTCATAAGGTCACAGCATTAAAAGTGGGTGAGAATACTGACCTTTAATTCGTTTGGATTAGCTAAATGTTCGAAATGTGAATGTAAATGAAGTGCAGCTTGAACCAAACTTTGACCACTTAGTGTTATTTAACATGCAAACGAATCCATGGGACTCTGGTTGTGCAGATGGCAGGGTGTCACGATTATTACTACTGATTCTTGGCAGCGACAGATGAACGGCTGGTGTTATGTTTGCCACAAAACTGGAGATGAATATTAGATGATCTACAGTATCTCCTGTTTAGATTAAATAGCTGCTAGAATGGATGAGGACGGTTTAACTAGCTTATCTAAAATGATGCCCTGTGATGAAAAATAAAGCAGAGCAACATGAAGAAAGAGGAATGGTGCAATGCAGAACATTTAAATTCGTAATTCTGCTACTAATCCACAAATGTGCAAATGAAAACTTAAGAGAATCACAGAAATTGAGCCCTGACTTTTACTGCATCCCCTTACAGCTGCTCCTCCAAAAACCAATGACAGCGGGTCACTGGACAATGAATTATACATCTCAGTATGCGCTTTCTAGATTAAACATGCATAGCACATCAGCTGTCATGCAATATTAACAGCTAGAACATGTAGAGGGAAAAAGAGAAGCCTTAGTGTGGGAAATTTGGCAGATGACTCCTTAATCTTTGTTTCATTTATTTTTAAGTGAACAAACTGATCAACTTAGTTATAAAGTTTCAGCATTTTGTATTTGAGTTTTGCGGCTCTACTCTTTTAATGATAGAGGAATTTTTGTTATGGAGGGTTATTACAAAAAGTACTCTACTCATAAATGGCTCTCTCAGGGTCCAGGACTGCCAGGAAAAGGTTTTTAGCACATTCCATGAAGCAACATCAAGACAGAGTGGCGAAAACCCAGATGTGTTTTCAAACTTTGCAACATCTGGAAGTCTTTTAAGTATTGCCTAAAAACAAAAGTCCGACATCAAGACTACACTGTTGTCCAGGTCTGAATGCTGGTATGAAGCCAAAGCCGATACAAAAAGCATAAAGGCAAATGGGATTAAAATGGAGGCAGATCACATCCAAGTGCTGCACTGAGACCGACTCCTCCAGGAAAAAGAAAAATGACCTGGGACAGATGATCTACTGCAGTCAAAATCAATTTAACTCTGGGGGAGGCTCAAAATGTTGCCAAGGATAGAAAACAATCCTGGGAGTTCACTGTGGCCTGACGGGAATTTAAGTAATTAATGTAGTTTCAGTTATGAAGACAATACCAAATCACAGATACTGTTACTATTAAGAAATACACATTTCTATGCTTCAGGTCGCTTGAGGTTCAAATAATTCTACACCTCTATGTGGACAGGGATGTAAACACAGCAGCAAACCTACGTGTGATAATTGTGTGAACATTTCATGATTTGAGGTTGGCAGCCAAAAGAGAAACCAGGCAACAGAGTGAAGGTTTGAACACTTAAATTCTTCATTACACACACTGACATCGGCTCACAGCAGTTTCTGAGGTCAAACACGCTCACATACAGATAAAATGACCCAATCTGGTCTCTATTTGATCGTGAAGCTGTCGAGACTCAATGTGTTCCTGCTGTTTAGTGTCAGAGGACACAACTCAAGAAGTCATGAAACATAAGGAAAAAAATTTTAGGAATCTTTTTTGTGACCATAAAAAAATACATCTATGATGAATTTGGCTTATGGGAGTTAACTTAAATGTATGCAAATAAATAAAGAGCAGCACGGATGGACTTTTTAAAATATGTTTTGAATATTTTTTTTCTGTTAAGCTTTAGTCTTCAATGTGGTACTTTTCCAATTATTACATCATAATATCTTTTTAATACATATGAAATGACAAATTATAGCAGGAAAAAAAGTCCCAATACCTGTGGTTAGTTAATTTAAAAAAGTCTTTTAGAAAGTTGAACTTGGAAAAATGTGAAATCTGACTCTAAAATGCAACATGTCTGAAAAACAAAGCTTACAAAACTATAACGAAGTATGATTAATATTTACTTATGCTTAACTATAAATAGATGTCTCAAAATTATGTCTGTTAAACAATTTGTACACATATTTCAAGAAACTTGAATCTTGAAAGAAATTAATTACAGACCTTCCACAATACAGTATGCAAGTCACAGCGTTCTTACACAGAACCTGGGAAATTAACACATATTTGTCTGTGTGCAATACTTAATTTAACATTTATGCGTTTTCCAGGTTCCAGCTTTCTTACATTTTAAAATTTTTTGCATTTGCTGTAGTCGTAATGTTTGCGTTGCTCTGTTCTGTTCAGTAACTTTCTATTGTTTGTTGTATGTTGACCAGGTCTCGTTTGCAAAAGAAAATCAACTTTTTTTCCCTTTTCTATCTTAAAATGCTGCAAAGAACTAACAGGTAAGTGTCTTTTACTGCTGCTCGTGTAAAAAATGTTCCACAGCTCAACGTCGTACATCCTACTGGAAAATGACCACAACAGATGAAAAGATAATCACTAAATGAGGCATAATCCTTAGGTATGTATGCCTAAAGTCAATGTAATATAGTCAACATTATGAATATTAACCTTTTTTTTCATATTTTTATAAAAGTTAATGGCAACAATGAATTATGTATGAATGACACAGGGGTTCAAAGAAGTGATGAAACAGGCAGATACGGACTTTAAATGGGATGAGACATTGAAGAAACTAATTAAATGTAAAGTTAAGGTGAGTATCAGGGTTCATGAGGTTAAATCAATTTCAATAATAAAAGGGAGAAAACACATTAAGACTTTTAAGTTTTAAACCCCCAGAGGCAGAGAATGGAGTAAAAAGGGTGGTGGAAGCTTTATAATGCATTCCTGCAGGTTAAATCCGGTTTGGGCTAAAAAGCTGCCATCAGCGTTTCTACTTTTATTAAAAATGTGTGTGAGAACACGACAGTGACTTGCTCTGCTGCTCAAGAAGAAAATGAACGAATCAACATACAAATAAGCCATTATGTGAACAAACTAGGAGAAATATCTTCGGTTGTAAACCATACGAGCTCTGCCGTGTATGTTGCATGTTCACTTCTGTACAAATCCTCTAAACATGCTAATGCATTCAGCTCTAATGAGAGCAGCACCAGTTCATACAGTATGATTCATCAAAATACAAAAACGGCACTGGTTTTCAGTGAAGTGGGAAAATTGCTTTCATAATTGCCTGCAGCGACTGAGATAAATCATAGCTATGCTGCTCTGCACAGAATGTTAAGCTACTGAGGCTGTAAGTGAAAAGAAAGTGTTTGGTGACTTACATTGGTCACTGCATCGATGTTGGCTCCAGCCAGGCAGAGATGTCGGACAACCTCCAGGCTCCCGTTGTGAGCAGCAAGGTGGAGTGGAGTTCTGCCGTGCTGCATAAAGAGAAGCATATCAAGAAACATGTAGCACTACTTCTGGGTGCGGCCAACATGATCCTAAAAATATATTTTCTACAAAAGATGTATAACTTTTTGGGTCTGAAACCTTTTGTGACACAGATAAGAGATTGATGCCTGGCTCAAGTGTGGCACCTTTGCTGCGTGTTGTACCCCCCATGTTTCCTGTCTACGTGTCTTGTAAGTGTTGATGTTTCTCTCCCATGTGTCTTAGACCCTGGTTTTAGAGACATGAAACTGTGCCGTCACCTGAAGTGACGTCCATTGTTAATGTTGTCAGACTTTGTGTTATGTGGTGACTTTTGTTGGTTTATATGTTTTGTTGGTCATATGTGCTGGATGCACATATGAGTATGTTTGATGACTATTTTCTTTTATTAGAAACCCCTTTTGTAAATTTACCTCAAGGTTTTGTAGAAATTATTAATTAGCCCAAATGTAAATTATGTAAATATAAGGTAATAAACTATATATTCACATCTGAAGATTCTCATGCGACTGAATGACTGGCATAATAAAGACAAAATGTTTATTATGTTTCCTCCTCTTCATAATGATGCTATTCATAGAAAAAAAACAGTAATAGATTTCTCAGGAACAACATTTTGTGTGCTGTGATACAGCTTCAGGTCAGTGCGATCAGCTGCAGCATTTAATCACAGAATAAGATGTCTAATAAAGAGGTTTGTCTGTCCAGTAGAGGACTTCAGCAAAGAATGGCTTCTTTCCTCAGAGCTGATGTAGCTACTGTACTGTCTGTGTGAGGAACCCTCACAGGAAGGGAAAAATATCAATAGCCACTCCAAAAGAAGGATCCTTCAAAGCAGCGTTTCAATCAGTTCACGCTTGTCACAACTTGAATAAATAAGAAATCGTTCATCCTATTTGATTCTGCTGTAAACAAAATAGGAGACATTTTCATTTCCACCCCTCTCATTTTTCTCCAGTGTCTTCTGCTGACAGGGAAGCACAGCCGCAGTCATGTCTGATATGCTGCTTTAGAACGGCTTTAAAAAATACATGCAAGCAGAAACTGAAAATAGTGAATAAATCACTACATCTCAATGTGCAGTCGACTTTGGATACACATCACTTCCCTGAACTATGCTTGGAAAAAAATGTTTGGTATGCAAAAGCTGAGCAGCCTGGCAGTGTCTGAGAAAAGCAGTCCCATCGGAGAATATATTAAAATGGATGGTGTCGAAATAGAAATCACCAAAGGCAGAAACGTGTGGGAAGTCGAACTTGGCAGAAAAAGCAAAGCAAGATGGGATCTTTAGTCAAATATAAACCAAATTTATGTGAGGCGTCCTTAAAACGCCCAGTTAACCCAAACGGCAAAGCTGACAGATATCAGAACAGACTTCTTTCTTGTCTAACATTAAGTCAGCTCATATTAGTTCTACATTTCAACTACTGTTAGGTAGATCTATAATCTAGATCTAGATCTAGATCTATGAGCCCAGTCTAGATTAGACTTGATCATGGAAAAAAAATCCACAGACTGCACAAATTAACACTTACAGAAAACCCTTTTAATCCCTGTAATATGTTTGGTTTCTCTGTTTGTTTAGCTTCTGTCTGGCCTGCATCCAGTTGAGCTGATGAAACAGCTGCATTACTTTGTCAGAAAGTATTTGGACACCTGATCAGCCATTCAAACTAATATCTAACCAGGTACATTAATCTCTAAGTCTAAGAGCCTCCAGTCCTTTTAGGAAAGCTTCTTATAAGATTTTTGGAACCTGGCCACACGATTTCCTCCCACTCAGACACAATCAGTGAAGTCCACACTGATGATGGGAATTAGGACCTAGATCTCATTTCCTGTGAGCTGGATTCAGTTGAGGACAGAGGTTTGTGCAGACCAATGAAGGTCTTCCACATGAAGCTGGGTAACCATTTCTTTGTTTCAAAGTATTGCAAACCTCTGTGCACTGACATGGTATCTGTAAAGCCATCGCATCCACAGCACAACCACAACCTCAGTGCGTTTACATGGACCTTAGTACATTGATTACAGTCTGGTTTCTGTAATCGGGGTAGGGGATTAGAGAAACCCGGTTTCCCAAGTAGATTTCTCCCAGCGAACGCTGATTACCGTGGCATGTAAACGCGTATCCGGGTTTCTAATCATAACAAGGTGCATAACAAAAGCTGCTGACACTCTACCATCAGCTGAGAGGAGAGGAGATAAAGGAGGGAATCAATACAACTCTAAATACGTCACTTTTCACTGGGTGTTTCTGTAATTCAGTTAGTTTGTGCATTGAAATGCATTGCTGGTCTGTCTGCATGTCTTTCTTATCATAGTCAGCTCCCCTGACTCTGACACACACACCAAAAAAACAAAACAACAACAACAAAGTCTCCTCTTTCTCTAAACAGTTTAAATCTGTGAACTGTGCTTCCAAAAAAAGCCCAAGGAAGAGGAGAAATCAGATTACTAATTTGCTGGATGTACACTATTATTGATAAATAAATGGGGAAAATCATTACACGGATCACGCACCCTCTTTTTAAAATCAAGTCCATCTAAAGACCAATTATTAGTAAAACTAACACAAAGTGTCTTGCAGGCGACTAAATAAGTGACTTTTCTCCTTGTATTTCTTTAATTCAGTCAGCTTGTGCTGTGAAATGGTGCTTGGGTCTGTCTGCATTTCTCTCTCTAAGCACTTTCAGTTCTCCGACACTGGCACATCCAAAAAACATAAATAAATAAATAAAGAGAGGAAGAGAGAGAGAACGTGAAAGAAAGAAAAAACAAGTCTTGTATCAGTCTGTTCTGTCGCTGTACATTTGTGAACCATGTTTCCAAAATAGACCAGAGTCGGGGTAGAAATCAGATGACTCTTCTGCTGTGTGTATATGCAGATTTCCAGTTATCAGCCTACTTAACTCCCATGTAAACTCGTTCCCTGATTACCTGAGAAACGCGGTTTTCCTGAGTAATCTGATTTCTCAACTGCATGTAAACGCAGTGATTAATGCAGCAACATAGTTTTAAAGTAAGATAGTTTTCAGTTTCAGTCCCAGATTCATACTGGACTGGTATACCGGTCCAGACTGGACCGACATCTGAGACTTTCCTCACCTTGTTGGGAAGGTCGAGGCCTGCCTTGGCGCTGCAGATCGCCATGACGATTGGCAGGTTTCCATCCTTACAGGCGATGTGCAGCGGTGTGTTACCATGACGATCCTGCTTGTCCACGTTGCACTGGTGTCTGAGGAGGCAGCGGACCACATCAATCTGACACCTCCGTACAGCCAGGTGAAGGGCTGTGTGGCCGTCCTGGAGACAGACACAGACGAAGCAGATTGAAACATACAGGTAGATATTCTATCTGACTGTGACCCACAGGTGATTGATGTCCTTAGGCTTCTTTTTATATGTATTGTTCCTGTTTTAGGTGCTCTTTTTATGATACGTTTCTGTCTTTTAACTTTCAGCCGGCCCGGTACCCTGAAGGTTTAACCTCAGTGTTATTATCACAGTTATTATGTCTTGTTTTTCACTGTGCACTGGTGACCACACTAGTTTACCCTCTGGGGATTCATGAAATACATGTTTTTATCTTGCAACGCTGAAGCAGATGTAGAATCACAGAAAAAAATTAATAATACAAATCTGTGTCCTGCAGGAAAAAGGAGTCAAACAAGAAGTACAAATTCAGTGGACTCAATGTGAATGTAGTTTTGATTAACTTACACAGATTTAGCATTAAAGCATAAACTATTATTGAAGTTAGAAAAGACAACTAACACTGAATCCCATACTGATGTACCAAGAGTTTACCACCTTGTCAGTTGCTTCCAGATTGGCCCTGTGCTCCACCAGACACTCCACGATGTCCACAAAGCCCCGAGCAGATGCCGTCAGCAGTGGACTCTCACCCTCGCGGTTCTTGGCGTCCACATGGCAGCCTGCCTGGCAGAGTGCTCTGGATACAGCTGAGTATCCGTGCCAGGCAGCACAATGCAGCGGGGTCTCTTGCTCCTGAGGATGGAATCATAAAATGCACAAGAATAAAACCTGTTTCCTTTGCTTGAAGAAACTTGCATGTGCACGTGAATGTGTGCATGTGCTCACCCTGTCAGACAGGTCTGGGTTGGCCCGTATGCTGCACAGGTAGCTCACCACGTCCACGTTGCCATAGCGAGCTGCCACGTGAAGAGCAGTTTCTCCAGACTGAGAATTTGGAAAATATCAACAAAATGTCAACTGTTCGGCATTTGAAAAAACAAAAAGTGCTTATGTGAACACACAGAAGAAAAAAAACTTTAAGGTACATTAAGCAGTGAACGCCTATTCCTGTTAGTCATGCCATTAACTTTTCCAAAACTTTCACTTAAACAAGACATTTAGATTTTACAGTCCGCAGACATCAGACTCTTTAGAAATCGATCCATAAACTCAAACGTTATGTCTGCCAGTCAGAGCAAAAGCTTGTTAGCAGAAAGGCTGCTTATGTGAAACAACACCCAAGACACTCATTGTAGGTGAAAGCTGCTCAAAATAACATATAATGGATTTATGTTTGAGGGAAAAGGTTTACAGATCTATTTATTTAAGGGAATTGTGTAAAACACAGCAGAGAGAACAGATTTGACTTGCTAAGAAGGTGTAGAAATGTCTTTCCTCTTCACGTTAATTTGGTTACACACAGGCACCTCATCTTGAGATTTTAGAGTAACAGTGTAATAAAGTAAGATGAAACTTTAATGCTCCTTGGACAGGAACTAGGTAATCATCGGGAAAGTGCCTGGAGTGAAGATTAACTCTGGTCTGGTGGAGGAGGACTGATCACAGACACAACAGGAGACCAGCAGCAGGTAAAATGATTGAAGAGACTGGAAAACGCTTTTGGGATTTCGGCTCCCCTCGCGAGCTCTGTGATGGAAGCTACACCAGCATCAAAAGCAAACACACCACATCAACCATCTCTCTCAGCAAGACTGGTTTCTATAGCAACAGCAAATAAGCTGATAAAATACCAGAGTAACTGGTTTTCTCCCCAGGTCTGTGCGAATCTGTGTGTACGTACCCGTGTGTGTTTGTGGAGAATTAAAGCAATGCTTATCAAGGGGTTTATGAAGTGGGAGTGTGTGTGAGTAGATAGTATTAGTAGTAGATAACTGAGGGTGGCGAACTGTAGAGAGTGAATGTTTGTATGTATTCGTATGAACAGGGACAAAGAAAAAAAAAAGAGTCACTTGATTCACCTTATCTTGAACATCCAGAGGGCATTTCTTTTCATGAAGGAATTTCAGGGTCTCGACGTGGCCGTGCCTCGCTGCGTAGTAGATAGCATTGGCTCCGCTCTGAGGGAAGAACATTTTAGGATTCATTCCTGGCCTTTACTATGAAAGTTAAACTCTAGGGGACAGCGTGTCTGCAGCCAAAATATATCTATATATAACGCATACTTACAAAATACTGTGCAGCAAATATCTGTCAAATAACAGTTTGGAGGGTGTGCCAGCACATTGGTGTTAGCATTAGCCAATTTGTGACAGTTTAAAATGTAATTAGATTTATAGCATCAGAATCTGAAACAAAAAAACATCACTGGCCACTTTATTAGGTACACCTGTAAAATCCAATGCAATCCAACAAAGCAGCTCTGCTGTCATTTCTTCTTACTTCTAGTTATAATTTCTCAGTTTTTATAAATAAAAGGTGATAATTCTTATAAATGTTTATTACTGAGGTCATAGTGGATGGTGGAGTCATAATGAAGCAAATTAATTTAGTTTCTAATGTTTTGGCCCCTTCACTCATTTTAAATGGGGGGGCCAAAAAATGACATTATCACTACCTAACAAAGTGGCCAGTGAGTGTGTTATATATACATACACACAATCAGTTTTGTTCAAAATAGTTTCATCATGTCTGTACAACAATAACACCACAGGTCATATAATCAGGATAATATTCCACCTCATGTTTTAGCTAGTAGCCTCTTAATCTAAGAAACAACTTCATAAACTGTGTTCTTGATTTTTTAATAACAAAGTGAAAACAGTGAAGGTAAATGGATTTTTGTCTGACTACATCTATTCTTCAAATGGCTCAACAGCCAGCATTTGTGCTTTTGCCTCTATTATTTATATTCTACACCAAATATGTGTGAAAACAGGACTATTTTAAGGCATGCAGATGACACCACCTGCCTTTGTCAAATGGTGTGAGAAAATACATGACAAAATACATGATAACTGATAAATTATCTTTTTCCACATTTAAAGAGCAGAAATTATTTGATTCAGATTGTGAAAAACAGGCTGATTTCACCCAGCGTCTCTGTATAGCAGACAGACACAGCGTTTAGCAGCTTCAATACAACTTGACCATTCATACCTGCGGCACAATGGGTTTTTAGCTTCTTCCTGGCTGAAGGTTTACGGAACCAAAGTGTAAAACATTATTATAATATCACACATATTACTGTACAAAATAATGTTTGATCATTTATTTATTTACTTTAATTTGTTTTTACAGGTTTTATAGTGATGTTAAGAAACTTGAACATGTGTGATTTGCTGTTTCTGGTCTGTAGTTGTCTATTAACTGTGTGTCAGTATGGATCACTCTTTTTTTAATGCCAATTCTACCAATTACCAAACTAATTATTGATAAGCCTTGTCTTCAGTCTTTTTACTCATGTTGTTAAGCCACAAACTTAAATCTGAAACAGTATTTTTCAAGTAAGTGTAATTTATGGTAATATCCACTTTGATTTGTTTTAACGATTTGTTTTGATGGCAACTCAGATTTTCACAGGTTGGTGGATAAATAACAGAATAATTAAAACATACACCTGGGCAGCATATGCTATTCTCTACAAGTAGTGGCAGCACAGTTGAATAAATGGAGTTCATGGGAACCTTTATTTATAGTTTAGAAAGTCCCTGTCATAATCATAAAAGATGGTTACATTCTTCAGCCTTCATTGCTGCAGCTCTGATGATTTAATACTGGTCAGAACGACACTGATTAGACGAAACAGATGAGTGCTCACCTTGTCGTGGGCCTGGATATCTGCACCTTTTCTCATCAGCACCTTGATGATCTGAATGTTGCCACAACCGGCTGCAATCAGAAGAGGAGGCGTCCCGTGCTGCAATGTACACACATTGTCATTTTCATTATTCAGTGATATGTTGTAAGCTCTAAACCACAATATGACAGAACAATCACAGGGGATTTGGTTCATTTTCTTCCACTAGACTATAATACTGGCTGAAGTAGAGGAAAGGAAAGGAAGAAGAGGATGTAAAATGTCAGAGTGATCTTATCTGAACCTCTTCCTAAGATTAAACACAGAACAAAGTTTGAAATCTGGCAATTACCAAAACTCAGACTCCTTGTACATTCTTTCTAAGTGTCTCTCAAGACCCTTTGTCACTGAAGCCATATTTCTTCTTGTGCTGTATTGTCACATTTTCATTTTCCCTCATCTTTTCTTTCCCATTTCTCTCATTTCTTGTACGCTTCACTGACTTTAATAACATCATGTATCCCTCAATGAGCTGCTTAAAAAAAAAAGTCTCAAAAGCAGCAAGACGAAGATGAAGATGAAGGAGCTGTTATGTCTGGATATATAACTCACCATCAGGGTAATGGTGTAAAAACAGCAAAAAGAAAACGAAGGTGCACGCTTTCCTAGTGCATTTACATTTTCCTTTTTTTCCATCAAATAAAAAGTGTCACATCTGTGAGGCCACTAAACTATTAATAGTTCATATATAATTAAAACAAACACTGTGTAATACAAGGCAACAGCAGAATAAGCTACAAACCCCAAAATGATCACAGAGTTGAATCACCACCTCTCAGCGTCAACAAAAGCTGAACATAATCTCCTGTACTACTTTGACTGTATTAGCATTTAATTCAGTGTAGTTAACAAACTACAGACTGTGTGTTTCTTTTGATTGTTCTGTCTTAGCGCGTCTGCATTATCCACATCTGATTATTTTTTCATATTTTAGTGGGCACATGTGAATGACAAACCCTTTCTTTTGAGGATCTGCTGATTAGCTTTACTGCTGTGTTTTAATGCACAAAGTTGGAAAATCTACAATAGTCTTTTGCTTCGACAGTGGATCAATACGTGGGAATGAGTGCATTCAATTACAGAACTAGTTCGACTGTCAAATCGAAGATTTGTACATGGTCTTTAAGTTTTATATACACCAAGGACTGCAAAATTTTACATGTATTGAGTATTTTGTTAAACCTACTGTTGCATATTTCAATATTTATAATCTCTGGCTAGAGTTTTTTATTTTCTGTCTTTATTTTGGTACGAGGGTAGGAGGATTCTTGTCTACTCGTTATGGGTTTTAATAAAATGTGGGAAAAACAGATACACTATTTAAAGATAAAGAAACACTAGAAACAACCCCTGTCTTGGGCTGGAACAAACTTTGTGCTCACTCTTACATAAACTGAAGAACTGATGTGCTGTGCAAAATCACGAGCTATTCAAAATTCAATTTGTGGCCTTGTGATCAAGAACTTCCATTCGGTTCTTAAAATAGGCCGTCACTGTTGCTGCAGGGTAGAACACCCTAACAAATGAATATAAGGGTCCTTTATGAATCAGCTAATTTTGAAATAGTCCATATTCGGGACAGTAGATTGCAGTGCATCTTATAATAAAGATGGTGGATTTCTTCAAATCACAATAATGTAAATTCTGTAGGACTTTTGGGTTTGGGTTCATTAGACAACTATAACAGGAAGCAATGTGCACTTTCAAAATAATATACTAGAAAATAAGTTATAGTATTATAACATATAATATTTTTATCACCTTGTTGGGCTGATTGACGTCATAACTGTTCAAGGATCCAAGTAGATGCTGTAGACCGGGCACGTTGTCGTCATTTATGGCGTGGATGATGGCCTTCATCACAAAGGAGTCTTCCTCATCCTAAACGGGTGGAAAAGACGGTTTTTATTCTACTGTTCACAGAAAGATACGATCCTATGACCATTAATCCTATGACTTATTTCTATCCACAGGCAGTTTCACAGGCATGAATACAGACAAAAACAAACAGGAGTCCTGCAGACTTTTCTTTTGCATCTGCATGTTTCAGTTCAAAACAAATCAAGACTTTCTTCTGTCAGAGACATGTGACCCAGTAACCCTCAGCCCTGGGAGTGGGCTGGATGGCACAGAAATCGGCTGTGGCGCTCTACTGCACAAAGAGATGAAGAGGAGAAAGGCGTGGAGGTGAGGGGGAGGAAGGGAAGGGAGAGGGAGAGGAAGGCAAAGCTGATGTGGCGCTCGTTCAGTCAAGCATGATACTCCAGCTACATTCCTTGTTGTGTATTATTTCTAGAACAGGCTTCTAGTAACGACCTGCTGGTGAAGAAAAACTCTCCAGCAAAAAAAGAAAGTAAGAAACTGGGACTGATGATGCGATGATTGTGTTTCCGTTAAACTGATCCTTTAAACAAAAAAATCCCACAAGGAAAGACTTTGGCATCTGAAAGAAAAACACGCAGTCTTATGACTAAAAGGTCAGCAGCTCCGATTCTCAGACAGACTGGAAAAACATGCAGAATGAATGAGTAATGCCCCTTAAAATTATTTTTAAGATATTTTGTGTAGTTGATGTTGACATTAACCCATGCTCATCAATTTCTTTGTGTCTATTACTGTAAACATTTAGAAACACGATTGCAATAAATTGTGATAATGAACTAAAAGCTGAAGATTTGATTGGATGATATAATTTTGAGATTTAGCAAACAAAAAATGCCAAGCAACTTTTTCCAGTGATCCTATTCAGAAAACTCTTCGGCTTTAAACTAAAGGCATCACAGTGGGCTGTGGGAAACAATTTCACTAGTAACTAATTTCAAACTGTGATTTTGCTGCACTGACACTTACATTTTCTCACGTTGATGTGCAATCTTCCACGATGTAACACAGAGCCTCTAAGGCTGAACACAAATAACTTAGTTGATAATTTACAGAGGGGGAGCTGCACTAAAACCCACCTCTGTGGTCTTTAAGTAAAGCAGTTATCCCTGAAACTGCTCAGTAAATAAAAGAGTGATGTCCTGGTAAACTTGAACTTAAACGTTAACTTGTGCTGCAGCACTGCTTGTGGACTACAGAGGGTGCAACATCCTTAATGGGTTTTTCTACCTGCCAACTCACTGTGACACAAGGAAGTTGATGTGTAATGTTTGATGTGTAATGTTGTGACGACGAAACAGGACTGGCCTTGGCCGGCTGCTAATGTGCTGTAAATGATTAAGCCTCTCACAGCCACTGCCTTTTTCACATCTCTCAGACTTGTCAGTATCAACATAGAAATAACATACAGTAAAATCAGAAACTATTTAGGCGCAAACACAAATAAAAAGGCTCATTTACAAGACATACAAAAGCTGCTTTCTCTGGAAGGACATTCCTCCAGCACGACCTGATTTTAAGGTTACACACACTGAAATTCCTACAATTCTACAACGCCTGACTTGTGGCACTTGGATGAAATGAGAACCATATCAATTACATGTAGGAGCTCAAGATTCACAGAGAGATTATTGAGCTGAAAAATACCAAAGCTACAACCTTGAGTTAGGGGTCCTAATACCTAATGAGCTTAATGAATTTTCATCTGGAGTCAGCAAGAGCAGTCCTGCCTGTTTTAATTGTTGTATTGCATGAGTACAAGAATGAGAACCACACGTTTTCCTTCTAGTCAAACCAGTGTAGTTTTTAGGTCTTACCAGAGTATCATCACTGCGTGCCACGCTTATGTTGCTTCTGGACAGGAAGGAGCGGGACAGGCGGTTGCATAAGGAGATGAGTCGGACAGATTGCTGGAAAAGAGAAGAATAATGGTTGGTGAGCAAGTTAATGTCAAGTCATTCCTCGCACAGGACATGGATAATCTAAACCACATGAGATTTTGAGTACTTGGTCAGCTAGGGAAAAAATAAACAAATCTGAGCCAAGGTTAACACTGTGGTTGTCCCTCTGTAAGATGTAAGCCAGAATATAAGTAACTGAGGCTTACAGTTGTTATTACCCCAGATCTTAGTGTGGATCTGGACCCTTTCTCTGTCTTCTGGATTCAAAATCAACTAAATCCAGCCTTGACTACAGTTGGACTTTAGCTGGTGTATGTTGAAATGTTTAATAAACCTTCCACACACTTCTTAAATACCACTTTAACAAAATAAAATATTTTTATATTACTTGTGCTTTGTCATGTTTTGACATCGCTTGTATTGGAAATAAAGCAACACAAAGTCAAATCAAGGTTGCTGCAAAGCCAGAAGCTGCAATGTGCCAGATTGTTACTGGAAGCCTGAGAGGAAGACGGAGACAAGGCATGACAGTACTGCCCAACCACCACAGATAAACAATCCCAGCATTTCCTGCAGGCTTGGACCAGCGCTGGGTCAGCTGCGATGAACCAAAACTGACAAAGAGACGACCACTGAAGCAGCACTGGCACTAAATCTGATGCTTATGGCAAGCCTGCTGCAATTATGGTGTTGCCAAAGTACATCCAAAGAGGTTTTTGGGAAGGAACTGTCAAAATGCTCTGTTTTGCAGATGTGAAAAGTTAATAGGCAAATTTCATTGTAATGTGCAGCTTTTTCCTGAAAATTGAGTGTAAAAATTGGAGACTTACTTTCCATTTCCTTCGAGCTGCAAACTTTTTGAACTTTTCCATGTTGACAGCCGACTCCTTTCTGCTCAAAGCTTGTTGAGTGTCTTTTGGCTGAAATCACAACACAAAACATATATTGAAAAAATGTGAATATTCTGGAAAAACTATTTTTTTATTTTTTATTTTTTTATAAACTCAATCAATTTCAAATAAAATAGAGTAGCAGAGTAAAGAAAGAGTTAGAGTTACAAACAAATGTAAAATTACATAGATATCAATTAACCATCAAGAATCTAACCTTGATCCAGGGGTGCTGGAGACTGTCCTGAATCGTCATTCTCTTTCTGGAGAGAAAAAA
>OMLM01003486.1:25936-37256 GCA_900302695.1 Helostoma temminkii
AATCACATTTAATATCCAGCTAAATATAATTACCTTTTTAATTACCTTAACTGCCATTAATATGCCCTTATCCATGGGTGATGCTTGGCATATAAAGTGGCCAGTTAAAATAATAACACTTAATAAATATTGGCCAGTATATTATAAAAACACACCCACAAGTATATTCATTTATTCATCTTCTGCCACTTATATGAGGCCATGTCGCGGGGGCAGCAGCCTGAGCAGAGATGCCCAGACCTCCCTCTCCCTAGACACCCCCTCCAGCTCTTCCAGGGGAACACCGAGGCATTCCCAGGCCAGCCGAGAGACATAGTCCCTCCATCGTGCCCTGGGTTTTCCCCGAGGCCTCCTCCGAGTGGGACAAGTGCGGAACACCTCCCCTGGAAGGCTTTCGGGAGGCATCCGAAACAGATGCCCAGGTCACCTCAGGTGGCCCCTCTCAATGTGGAGGGGCAGCGGCTCTACTCCAAGCTCCTCCTGGGTGACCAAGCTCCTCACCCTATCTCTTAGGGTGCGCCCAGCCACCCTGTGAAGGAAACTCATTTCAGCCACTTGACTTTGTCTTTTCGGTCATGACCCAAAGCTCATGGCCATAGGTGAGGGCAGGAACAAAGCTGATAAATTGAGAGCTTCGCCTTTAGGCTCAGCTCCTTCTTCCCCTCGACAGACCCATACACGGACCCCATTGCTGCTGCCGACGCAAACAAGCGTCCACTTGAGGCACAATCTCCTCCTCAACCTGAAGGGGGCAAGCCACCTCTTTCCGGTTGAGAACCATGGCCTCAGATTTGGAGGTGCTGATTCTCATCCCAGCTGCATCGCACTCAGCTGCAAAACGCCCCAGTGCCTGTTGAAGGTCCTGGCTCGATGAAGCCAACAGGACAACATCGTCTGCAAAAAGCAGGGATGAGATCCCATGGCCCCCAAACCGGACTTCCTCTGGCCCCTGGCCACGCCTAGAAAGTCTGTCCATAAAATACTGAACAGAACTGGTGACAAAGGGCAGCCGGATTGTTCCTATCAAATCCGAGGTTTGGCTATCGACCCACAAGTAAAGCTGTGCTAAATTATTCCTCTCCCACCCATCAACACCGCTAGTTACAATGAACACCTGAAGGATTGTTGATAAAAAATGTTTAAATTGAATCTATATGTACCAAAATAGACAAAACCACCCTTACATTCACGGTCAGAGATGCCGATTGATGATCATGCTGATCCATAAAAACTCTGAGCGAGTTGAACAAGGCATTATTTAACACAAACAGCAAATGCAGCTGTGTTCAGATGGATAATTTAGCTGCAACATAATGATTTTGATAAAGTTGTGAACATTCCATTTTGCTATAAAATTATTATAATTGAAAGAGTGCCAAATAAGTTTCTACTGTTAGTGGTGTGACTCAAACCTAACAACAGCAAGCAGTGATGGATCTTAGGCCGCTATCAGACCAACATTAGCTCTGTGTGGAAATATGCAGCCCACTGAAGGGAATCTGGGAAGAAGCGAAAACTGGTTTGACATTTATCAGTGTTTTCGTGTCCAACTTACTTTGACTGGACAACCTCGAGAGTTTAATGTGTATCTCTATGGTACCTGAAACAACGACCCTTCTCCAAGGCAACACAAAGGATTTAATAAATTCAATAATGTTCTTGTTAACCTGGAAAAGTCTGAGGATTCAGAAACATGAAAAGTTAAGACTATTTTAGTCAAAGCAATTTAATTGAAGCTAATTTGTCATTAAGTTATGTTAACTGATTAGTACAAAAGGTCAGATCACTGAGTTTTAGCCCTTCCACTGAAGCACACATTTAGGATTTGATTGGCTCAACAGAGGGTCATTTAAGTAAATCAACTTGCAGGCATTGTTCACATGTTATAAATATGGCTGTTCCTCAAATGTTATAGCAGAGCATTTCGTTTCTGGCTCAAATTTACATAGGTACTAATTCACATAACAAAAGGTTATGACCTTTTCTTCTTCGTTGAAATAAAACGTCACACTTCTCCTCACTGACACTTCAGCTAAGGTACTGACTGGTACAAACTTACAGAACAATTTATAATATAATATATTAATAATCATGTTTATTTTAAGGGATAGGAAACTTACTTAATCTCCTAAACTAATGTCAGAACCCCATCAACACAAATATTATTATTAAGTGTGTCGTGATTGGAACATCAGTGATTTAATTCACATCTGACAATGAATAAAAAGCTAGTCTGGAAACTGCTGTGGTCGAAAGTACAAACGCCACTTCCTTCAGTCCCTAACTGCCACATCCCTTATCACAACTGTTGTAAACTAACAATGAAAACAAAAAGACAATGTTTAGAAAATGTTACTGCATGTTCAACATAGACCAACATGACCATTAGGGAATATGGTGCAGTCCAGTAAACACACAGCTTCCTCCTGTTCACTTACACATCCCTGTTTCTAACAGACTCACAGTCAACATAAAGTGAAAAATAAATAAATAAAAAAGTGAGGAGGTGTAGCAGCGAGCAGTGTAGTCCAGTGTAAGGTAGAACATTATTAATGCGTGTCTTCTTTGAGATAATCTTCATTAATCATCCTGGCAGCTGAGTGGATCCGTGCCTGCTCACAATGTAGATCAATTAAAAGCTGTTCCACTTTGGATTTACTTGGTCTGGAGATTTCTAAAAGCCCCATTAGTTGAAGTTTGCAAAGTTTGTCTGCCCTTTCATTACCTGTTTAAAGCAGCTGATGTCTGCCCTTTACTATCTCTTTTCCTCCTGTAGCCTGTCTAAATGAAATTATCTCTAAACCAACAATTGTTCTCCAATGCTCTTTTTCCATTGTTCCTGAAGAAACAGGAACATTTATAAAGGGGAAATAGTTTTGATGGCAGAAATTATCTAGAGACAAGGAAGAGGTTGAACATTTTCCTGGCTAAGGACTGTTATTTTTAATGCCTTGATCCAGATGTATTTAGCACTTATTAGATAAGATAAACTGAGATTTTAGATTTAATTAATCCCAAAATAATAAACTGCCAACAATCAGCTAATAAATCAATTAAAGTCCATCCAACCTTTCCAGAACCACTGCACACACCCACAAACCAAGGAAGTGTTGAGTTTGAAAAACAATATCAGAGGTCACAAAGGTCTTTGTTTGCAAAGTTCTCCAGCCCCAGCTTAACATCAGGGCTTCCCTTTGTTTGGTAGGATTGGACATTGAATTTTTTTGAAGCCTCTCTGACAAACTTAAAAGACATTTTTGCTACATTTAGAAGTTCATGACTAATCCAAAATGAACAATGAATCCACAAGGAACATAAGTAATTGTCTTGTTCACTGCATTTTGCTCATGCTAGGACATTTCTGTACTTTACAGCCTCAGTTTAAAAAAACTTACAATAGCTGTTAAAATACTTTTATGGAAAGACAGTTCACACATACTTGGGGTCTTTGACAAGAAGCCTTGCAATGAAATCTTTGGCCAGGACACTGGTGTTGCTGAAGAATTCCTCGTCGAACGTGTAGTCCACAGCTGACACGTTTGCCAGCGTCTCTTGTTTGTTGTCGCCCAGGAATGGAGACGCACCACTGAGACTGAAAGGTCAACAATAAGGTTAGAGACATATATGAGTTTATTAATCTAATCCATCAGGTCAATTTCAAGCAAAAATTATTAAAATCTATTAGTTTCTAAAATTAGAGCATTTGCTACGCTTTTTAAACCTTTTTCCACATCTACATTGTTTGTAATAGCATGCTCTACATTTATGCTTTAATCAGCTTCACAATTTCAAAACCTCCCCTTTAATCTACTTTAATAATCTCTCATCATCTAACTTGCCCCAGTGGGTCTTGTAATCAAAAAATAAGGAAATACATATCACAAGCACCACACCCGCTGCTGATTGTTCCTCAAAACAAAAACTGAGACGTTACTACACGCTGATATGGGGAAAGTGATTACATAGCCACATAGCAACTAATGGTGACTCATTATTCACACTCTGCTATCAAGCTGAAGTGTTTGGTGTGCGTTAGTCAAACAGTGTCTTAGTTCCTATGAATATGTGAAGAGTCTGAGTGGGAGCAAGCATTGCAGCTGAACACACTCACAAATCAGCAGAAGTAGTGATGGGATAATTCTACCAACATGCAGGAGAAAGCGTTTTTAACCAAAATACATTACAGCAAACACACAGTGCTGAACGGTCATGTGTGTTCATTTAAGTCGCAGTCTGCAGTTAAACCAGCCCATGACAAACCCTGGGCTTCTTTTTTCCACTGAAGCCTCTTGTGCTCGTCAGCACATTTAACATGCCAGCTGGGACTAACATGGAGGCAATGGAGATCAAGATTAAGTAGAAGTGGAATTGTATGAATTTATAAATGGTATAAAGGCGCAGCTGCACACAACAAACAAGTAATTAAGGCAGTTCTTCACCAGGCCTGGCAATAAACACAGCAGGAAAGTGTTAAGTCAGGAGTCCTTGGCAACATTTTACCATTTTCCCCAAAAAGGTTCCCAAATGGGACTTTTTTTATGCATGATAAACAATTTTTATGCTGAAACACACATGCCTTGACAATCTAAAACTCAAATTAGGATTTTAACAAAGTAGAAGGTCGCATCACCGCTAGCTGATTCAACCAAATGATTTTGGTTTTACATTATCTCAGACAAGGCTTTCAAATTGTTAAAAGTGCAACCAGTCATATCTCCTGCTACTGTACAACTTTCATTATTCTGTGGCAGCTGGATCATTACTCGTGCATAATACTCTCATTAAAAGTGAGGAGATGCTCCCAAAATTGCTTTATTTCCTGCCACTTTCCCATGTCACTGTTTTTAACAATAGGAGATGAACAGTCAATGCACCTCACTGTTGATCAGCTGTGATAACATCTATTTTCTACCTTTCCAGGCAAAGCTGTGACAGCTGTGTGGGTGGACAGCACGAACAAAGATCATGTGTGTGCAGGGACCAATTCGTGCAAGTTTAAGACTGTGTAATATGGAGAAAAAGTTATGTATGATTTCAACAGCACATACATGTGACTCTTCTTTAATTAAGCGTGCAATGTTTGTAGGTTATTATGTAATAAATGGATAATGTTTCGGTTGCTGTTTTTTGGTGAGAGCTGTCTACATGTTTGTGTGGGCAAACACACCTAATGTGCACACACTGTGTGTCTGGCTTTGTGTAGGAGTCTCTCTGAACATGTAGCTGGGTATAAAGAGACGAGGACACATCACCAGGAGCAAACAGTAGTTGATCTGTGGGCACGAACTCTTCACTCACTGGTGAATTAAACTGTGCTGACGTGTCTGCACATGACAACAACACTCACTAAAGTAGCTGGATGAATGGAAGCCCTTGGTTGTATAAGATGAATTAGGCCGTTTTAATCAGTTGGTTACTGAATTATAAGCAAATTAGTATTTTGAATGTCACTTTTTATGAAATTAATTTTGAGTTTAGAGAGAGAGGATTTAAAATTTCATGAAAAAGCGAGCTGTATCTGTAGACTGTCATTTTTTAGACTGAATGGGAAAATACTGTATCTAATCAGCGCTGCTTTTCTGAGCTTACATCCACTTCATTAACTGCATAACAATCCAACAAGATCATAGCAGACCTACCAGACCTTGGACAAAGGCCAGAGTCACTTAACTATATTTGCTTCTAGCAGCCAAAGCATAGCATTTTTGGATCTCATTATTTTTAACATTTAATTTAAAACAACAACGGAAAAATGGAATTACTTGCTCTTCGTGGTGAATATTAAAAATGCTGTTCACGACTCAAAAGCTTTCTGATTAAACCATCTACTGTGTGTTTTGCTGTGTGATGGACAGCAGCTTGTTTACATTTTTTCCTGAATTACAGGAAGAATTTTCTAAGCTGTCAACACTGCAACACTCCTTTACATTGTAAATTGCTGTTAACTGTTCGTTTATGCAGCAGGAAATGTAATAACTTCTGCATATGTGGAGGCATAAAATGCTGGTAAAAATTAGCCTCCCCTAATCTGCTCCTTCTGAAGATAAAAACAGCCTTATAAATCTTATCACTGTGAGACTCCACATCACCAAACCTTTCAGGAAATGGATAAATGAATAATCCATGCGAGTACAAGATGAAAACAGCCTCCACGGCAGAATGACCGCTGAAGTGTTGAGAGGAAATACTTCAGGTACCCAAAGGGGTTTGAAGGCGAAAGCACATTCCCTGCAAATTAAAGTAGGAAAAACTGGGCTGGAAGAAAAAAGTCTGATCTTTTACTCAAGTATAAGCAGCTAAACCACACTGCAGCTATCCCACTGTTGCAGGTTAAAGTCTGCAGTCGAACTTTCACACAACTTAAACTACAAAAATATGAGCATAATAATTAAAAGTGAAAGTTATTAAGTGTTAATTGTGCATACTGAGCAAGTTTTTAATAATTTCTGATACATTCGTGTACTGAACATATCACTTTAGATTTGTAGTTGGTAAAGGTAGAAGTAATTTTAACTGGGGACGCACTGATGTCCCAGTACTGATACCAACACCTGGACTTTGTGTATTGATCAGTGTGCGATACCGATTGCTGAATTAATAAACTGTATAACTCACTGTGTAGAAGACACTGAAGGTACCAGCCTTGATTTAAACATTGCTTTCCTACCTTAAACACAATATGACAAATTAACATATAGATCAATGTACTGAATTTTTATTTATTCTTATTATAATAATAAATAACTGTGCACCAACAGCAACAGCATTCAAAAATAAAACAGCAATCAAACTTCATCAAACAGGAATTCGCAAATCAATAAAAAATATAGTAGCAGAGACTGAAAATAAGTTAAAAAGTCTCTAGTACTGTATTTTGCAGTATGTTTGTATTGTCAGATACCTACTTTAGCTCTTTAGGCAATATTGAGGCAGCTATCTGATTATATTATTGGATCAGTGCATCCCTAATTTCAATTTATTCATACATATATATACTGCAATGTTTAGTCTGCAATATGTTTATTTCTAGATTACATTTTGCATTAATAAGCTGCGTGTGCAAAGTAACCAGTAACTAAAGCTTTAAAATAAATGTAGTGGAGTAAAATGTAGGATTTTCTTCTGAAATGTAGTGAAATGAAACATAAAATAGCATAAAGCAGAAATATTTCCACCACTGACACTATTACTGTACAAGAGAATAAAAGCAGATGATTAATTGAACAGCTTTCCTAAAATAACAAGTTCATAAAGACAGAAATATGAAAAACTAAAACATAATTGCAGGATTTGTAGTTTTATGTAACTATGGGATTGAGGGAGCCTCTCTAATAAAGTCAGTGACTGATACTGGATATTTATTAAAAAAACAATATCAGTCTAAGCAGTAAAACAATGTCTCTTGGAATGACATTAACTGCAAATGCACTCAAGAGGCAGTTTAAATATTCTCTGTGTTTCTTGCTTTAGGCTGTTTTATTATTCACAACAAACAGCTCTGTGGCTGCAGAGTGGCTGAGCGTGTTCAACAAAACAGAGGTCAAAGAGCATGAGCTTCTTTAAGTCCTGACAAACATCCTCAGCGTTTGGTGAGTGGTGAGGTCCTAGAGTAATGCGTGTTTATCATTCTTTCATAATTAACATTTCACACAATTATCCATAATTATTGATGCCATTGCAGATGCTACTTACAGAATGTATGTTATCACACCAACACTCCTGGACAGAGACAAGGAGAAAAATAAAGAAAAGGGAGAGACAATTAATGTGACGATTAATCTGGTCTGCATTTAGACAGCAGGGCATTATGCAAAACATGCATTTACTTTACAGCATATGTCTGCAGAAATGAGGGCAACACAGCTGAAACAGCATATGCACATCATGCTGATTTCAGAACTTGTATTTACTCACCACATGTCGGCCTCCAGGCCCAAAGGTTCATAGTTGACTACTTCTGGAGCTGTTAGGCAAATGCACAAAACACAAGATTATTATTATTCAGGTCACAACACCGATACTAAACCATACGCTAACTTTACCTACTGATCATTTATGGATTTCATCTTTGTCCTTTGTGATGAGCTCAATTTAAGTGTGATTGCAATTGGCTGAGATTTTTAATCACCACTGCTCAAACTGTGATTATTGCTCTTCTTCTTTCTTGTCATGTGTCATCAGACGTGTCAATCATAAAATTAAGATGGATCAGTGCATCCATTTCTAACGAAATTTAAACAGACCCAGTTTCATATGAAAAACGAAAAAAGAAAAAGCAGATGCAGGCTATACAAACTATGTTTTTATGAACTGATTTTTGTACATAAATTATCATTCATTATTCAAATAATCATGCTCTGGGTGTTTATATTACAGAGAGAAGAAGAATAAAGTTGCCTGCTACTCTAATGTTTTAGATTTTTTTTTTTAGCCATTGACACCATTAAACTTCAAGTTACTTATCAGCAATGCTCTTTGTAATATGCAAATAATGTACAGGAAACCATCACTGGGCTGTTTTGAAAAAAAGTTACAAACGATCCTAAGGGATGTTCAGGCGCGTTACACCTTAGAAGAAAAATTAAGTGAAAAATTGGGAAAATTAGAAAAGAGTTGAAGGGTTTAAAGTATTTTAATTTGCTGCATGAACTGTGTGTCACAGATAAGTCAGTGGAAAAATGATAACTTGCACTTATTGCCTCAGAAACGCAGTCATGCATTTGTTCCCGTCAACTCTAACTAATGCTGGAAATGCAAATGCAAAATTGCAAATTTGATGAATTTACCTACTGATTGCAAATTTTAGTATGTTTACAGTAGTACAAATTTCAGAGTAGTTAAGCCTGTATTCCAGCATCTGCTATTCCACACATAACTTCTGTCTCTGATATTTATTAAGACTATTTGACTGCTGACACCTTGCTGAACTGACTCAGGTTATGGCCTGGATGATGCTGGTACTAGGCACTGGCATTGGGAATGTCTGAGCAAAGGGTGAGGGGAGATGGACAAGAGCCACAGGTTTGTTTATGAGTGTGTGTGCACGTGTGCGTTTATTTTGGCAAGAAGGAGTCGTTAATCTCCAGGCTATTATGAGGTCTCTCTCACTTAGTCCCTATGGCACAGTTGGCACCTGCACTCACAATACACAACCCCTGGGATAAAGCCAGGGAAACAGGGAGGTGCAGTGAGTGTGCGTATAGTAGGTGCAAGACAATTATGAAAGAGAGATCATATGTTTTAAAGGACATACACACACACACAAACATGCACAGAAATGAAAGATACTGACCAACAAATTCTGGAGTTCCAAAAATGTTTTTAAAATCATTTCCAAAATCTATCTTGTGGGCCAGGCCAAAGTCAATGAGTTTGATGCGTGGGTGAGGCACTGAGCGGTTCAGCAGCATTATGTTCTCCGGCTAAAACGAAAGCAAAAATAAAAAGACAGTTAAAAGAGTGAGAGCTAGAAATTAAGAGGAGACAGGGAGGACAGACAGAGATGGGAAGAGATTGAGTGACAATTTGGAGATTTTACAAAGACAAGACTTTTTACTGAGGCTTTACTGGCACGGAGCCAGTAAAAACAGATATATTCTTCAATAAATCTAATGGAAAGCAGAGTAAAAAAATAACTAAACAGTTTAATCATCAGTGTGGGACTCTGTGTGCATGACAACATGGCAGTGAGCAGCAGTGTCAGACACAAAACCAGGAACAGTCTGGCAGGAAGAAGGCTCATCAGCCATGGAAATCCCATGCAAAACACAAGTAAAACCCTCTCGAGGAAGTGGTACAGAGTAAAGCATGGCAAAGATGCGCTTTAGGCAAAGCCAAACAACAGAAGCCGGACATTCCTAAGGACACAATGCTTCTTTTAATAATCATCTTTCATCCAAACCTCCCTCCTTCAGTTTGACTGTAAGCCTAACTTGAGGATCTGGTCAGGGAAGCAACAAGAACAGACTGGCTGTGGGCAGCAGTGGCAACTGGTGGCGATGAGAAAATACAATCAAACTCTGGCTCAGCTTGTTTGCTGCTTATGTTTATGCTGGATTGAGGAAGAATTACAAACGGTTCTGTTTCTTTATCTGCTTAATATAAACACGTGGCAATTTCTGCAGTATAGCCACTTTTACTGCAAGTAGAAACACGTTTCCACATATAGCTCCACAACATAATGAGGATCATTAATCAGACAATAAATAAACAATGATAGAAGGATCATTATTTGGCAGATTTTACAAGATGGGTCTTGGTTTCTATTAAAACAAACAGGTGAGTTTAGATCATTTAACTCTTTCTTTGCACACAACTAGTAACGATTAGTCTGTCCTGGCCAATAAATTTGGCTATGGAGCATAAGTACATCTACTAGCAATGTTACTGTGTCTGTAGAGGTGATCTGACTCTAAAAGGAGATACTTTTTAATTTACATACTCATTTGCAGTTTAAAAAGGTCAGAAAGAGCATCTGGGGTGCTTTTATTCTTGTCCCTGAATAACAACTACACAAAGCTGCATAGTACTGACACCAAAAAGCCAAAGAGATAAATAAAATAAAATAACAAAATGTCTTTTAAGAAAACAGATTTTCTGACATCCTAAACAGATCAGATCAGAATTATATCAGAATATAGGTGAAAACTAAAAATAAACATAACAAACTTCTGAAAAAGAATACTGTGGTATTGCAGTAATTGAATTACATAAACTAAGCTGATTTTAGCTCATGCAAGACAGTAAATAACAGAAGCTAATATCTAAAGTGGAGGCTGCAGTGGTTAGTAAAAGCTCCAGCATTGATCTGCAGTGCATGGCTGGGCACTGAGGTTACAATTTGCAGTAGGACTTAAGGGCGAATCTCCTGAACTCTGATGTTTGTTTGAAGACTGTTCTGTAAATGGAGGAGTCAGCCTGGACTGTTTACCCCAAAGATGCTGCATATGCTGCTGTAAGTGAACAACTGATCAATGTTATTGATTGAGATTTAAATAAAGATCTCTCACAACATCTCACTAAACAATGCACCAAACACAGAGGTGGAATAATGTTCAAAAACCTTGTGTGTGTGTCTGTGGTGTTGTGCTGTGAGCACTCGATGACCTTTTCAGTTTCTCCCTGAGGAGTTTGAACTACCCATCACCCATAATAAAAAGGAGAGACCCCAAAAACAGATTAGTCATGGTAATTAGCCTCAAAAACATGCATATATATATATATATATATATAAATAAAGAAACTGGAAAAAAAAGAAGACGTCCACAACAGGCCAACTGATGCACAAACTAATTAAATATTCAGTCTTCCAGTGAGCTTG
>OMLM01003487.1:15552-32118 GCA_900302695.1 Helostoma temminkii
ACAGTGGCAAGACTTAAGTGTAAATGGCTGCATGGTCATATAGACATGATAAAAACATTATTTTATTTGATCTATCTTGACCCTAAGTTTAAAGGAACAATATTTAGCATTGACACCTTGTGTAAACCGAAAGTGGTACTGCAGTCTAAATTCAAATTTATGGACAGCGCAGTCTCTCCCCACCCCTCTGCCCCAGACCCAAAGCTCAGGCGAGTTGCCTGGAAAAGTATAGAGAATGTGTGTGGGCAAACAGGACATGAGCGAATGATTAAACTTAAAACTTAAAACTGTGATGACGAGTCCTGTATTATATGTTAAGTTGCTCAGAAAATGTTATTCCTACATACAAACTCTGACTGCTGCGAAACTATGGAATACTATGGAAAAGAGTAGTAGGAACTAGGCTGAGATGTGATGTTTGCTTTGATGGAAAAGTACAGAGAAGGCCAGAAGGAGTTGCATAAGACAGGGTGCCAAGAGAGGAGCTGTGGTACTGCTTGAGGAGCTCAGTATGTGAGGGTGGGACAGAATACGTATGAGGACAGCATGAAAGCAGTGAGGTGTGCTGTAGTAAATGAGGCAAGTCAAGACTTGGAGGGTTTGCCATTTGCAGAGGAGGGATGTGGAGAATACTGGGAGAACAGTGCTGAGGATGGAGCTGCCAGACAGGAGATGAGGAAGGCCAAAGAGGAGGTTATGAACACTGTGAAGGAGGACATGTACTGTAAGAGGGTGGTGTAACAGAGGAAGACTCAGAGAACAGAGTGAGATGGAGAAGGATGATTTCAATTCAATTCAGTTCAATTCAGTTTATTCATATAGCGCCAATTCACAACAAAAATAATCTCAAGACACTTTACAGTGTAAGTTTTAAGATCTTACAGAATTTAACAGTGCAACTAAAGTATATAGAAAACCCAACAAATCCCCCTTGAGCAAGCAGTAGGAGACAGTAGAGAGGAAAAACTCCCTTTAGTGGGAAGAAACCTCCAGCAGAAGCAGGCTCACGGTGGATGGCCATCTGCCTCGACTAGTTTGAGTTAGGGGGAGAAATGTGGTGACCTCTAAGGCTGGAGATATACTTGCTGTTTTTAACTTGGTTGGGCACTCAACATGGCGCCAATACATTTCCAGCATCGGTTTGTCAGTTTGTGCACATCAAAAAATCTTAATGTTCTGTAAATGCTGGTTCCAAGCAGAAGGGGGCAGTGCTTTATTTAATTGCCGCACTTGTTCTTGTCTGCCCCCATGTGGCTAACCTTTTAAAACCCTCAACACAGACACAAACTATGCGACTTTACTGTGATATATTATCATAGCAGCTTCTACATTTCAACTACATTTCTGTAGTTTAGCAAAGTGGGAAAATCTCTGCTTCATCCTACAAATCTCATTGTATTGGGGTTTTATTGCAAATCCGAGTACTGAATTTGGAGTAATAGTGATTGTTGTCCTCCATACTATTCAAGGAGCATTGATGTACAGACATATTTTAGTGTCTAACTACGTGCAGCTTAAATCACTCATTTTTTATTTCCAATCATACATTTCTGACAGATGTATTGTCGCCTCACATCAAGAAGGGCCTAGGTTTGATTCCCGGTCTGCTGGTCTTTCTGTTTGTTCTCCCTGTGTTTGCATTTACATCTCTTTACATCTCTAGGCATTCCGGCTTCCTCCCAAAATACATGCAGTCAGGTTAATTGGAGACTCTAAATTACCCATAGGTGTGAGTGAGAATGTGAACGATTGTCTTTGTCTATATGTGGCCCTGTGATAGACTGGCGACCTGTCCAGGTTGTACCCCGCCTCTCGCCTGTATGACAGCTGAGATAGGCTCCAGTACTCTCGTGACCCCTACAGGGACTAAGCGGTTCATAATATGATGGATGTATTGTTAACATTTTCTACTAGTTTCTTCTTAATCATAATTTTCTAATAGTTTCTTACCTTGCTACAAAATTAAGCTATCCTCAGTCACTTGCTACCCAGAAGGAATGGCAGGCCTGTTCAGTGTGGAGAGGTAATAGGCATAGGCTGGTTCTACTGTGACTAACTGATTAATTTAAGTTAGTTGTGTTTTAGGCTGCTGGTTTTTGCAAGCATACTTGCCATACTGCTGTGTTAAATTCTGTTAACAGTCAGCCTCATGTGGTCATTTTAGGGCCCAGTGCTTGTGCAGCTCCTCCTGTGTTGTATGAACTCCTCACAACATGTCTCATGTTAGTTAGCGCTAATCACTGATCAGTTTATGTTGGGCTGTTAAGAAAGTTTGAAGAGTGTGTCGTGGACCATTTGTACAAACAAGACTCACCAGTAAAAGTAGGAGAAATTTAAGATCAACGTCTGTGAACTGTTAACCATTTACCAAATTCTGTGTGAGTCATTGTGTAATTTATATGTAAATAAAGTACCTAGGAGTTTTGTGCACCTGTAATTTTCCTTTCACTGGAATAATTGATCAAATCAGGCATGAAATATCCACACAAGTGTTTGGCAGTCAAATAAGCAAATGATTTACAGTATGTGTCTGGCATAAATTCCTGTCATCTAGCCATGTCTTCTGTTGATAAATTGTAGTGCATGTTGGGCAGTTTAATCATGCAGAAATTCAACAACTTCTTGTACTGTCAAAGTGCGTGGATGAGTGAAAGCAAATCAAAACTTTAGCTCTGTTGTGAGGAAATGACAGTCTTGTCTGTCTGCAAATTACTTTTACTTCAGTAGTATAATTGAATGTATCATGTCTGTACTTTTGTGTAAGTATTGTGTGTATCCAGCAGCATGCTGGCTATCTGGTGTTTCTGTGACTGCATGTGTTGCACAGGGAGAGAACAAGAGTGACTGTGTGTGTATCACAAAGTTGACACACTGAATCGCTCAATACTATTTAATATTATTCTTATTGTAGTTGCAGTAGTGGTACAAGAGGTCATGAACGTAGTGTAGAAATTGCTCCCCTCACTCACAGACCTGTTCACCTGCTTCACTCCCCATCTCCAAGCTGTGCCAGGCTGCTGCTCTCATTGTCACTCAGTGCTCAACTCAAATTGCATCACACTTCATTGATATCACACCTGTATACTGGAAAAATATAAATGGAAAAATCTTTACATAACTTAAACCATGGCCTTACATGTGAGAGACATAAATATCAATTACTTGCAATGGGTGATTTTGAATGCTTCAGACTTGTGTCAGCCATGCCAGAGCAAAATTTGAACCATAGAGAGGGCGATGCACTTATTCTTTAAAAAACTATTCAAAAACATGTCTAAAATGTGCTCACTATGCTCGCATTCTGAGAATACCACTGAGAAGTATGTGGGTTTTTACATAAAGTCATACATTTATATCTAATCCAGTTCTACATGTATTACCAAAACACACATTTTTGTAGCACTATTAACTGATGTTACATATACTGTAATACATTTGAAACCATGATATTTTTGCTTAAGATTATCATACCATTATAAGCTCTTCATCTGAGCTCTGTACTGTTTGTTCTTGTTTGATCACTAGGATCCAAACACCTCAGACTTGGACTTATAAATCCACAAGATGTCATCTAAATTCCACTGTTTGTGCATCTTAGCCCACTGCATCCTTTTTCTTCCTATTCACCAACCTTAATATGGTCTGTGTCTTGCCAACTCAGCCAATGAGTCCGGTTGACCTGAGTCTCCTACACACAGTGTGTATGTATACTGGATCCTCTCTTGTTTTATTCAACAATACAGCCAATTTAGGGGAAGTGAGGTTTTAGTTTATCAAGGACACTCGTAAATGCACTTGTCTTCTTGGACAGTTGTGCACTTGGGCAAGTTGCAAAGTCTGCAAGTGTTAACACTGATTGAACTGCATATTTTTTCTGTAAAGGTTAGTCTTGAAGGTTTACAATGATTTCTCTGCTGATTAAATTGTTACAGATATATAAGGTACATGTTTTGGTTTGGTTTTCATTTTTTATTTCACTGTAAAAATCCATAAATTCCTTAATGTTTCAGAGCATATGCAGTCAACAGTGGCACACTGCTGCAGAAATTTTATATTCATGACAAACATAAGGACTGCAGCTTTCTACATAAACAACATTTCCGCTGTAAAACTGACCTCTGAAATTTGTTGTACCACTACAGCATCTCCACTTCAGGGGCATTGCATCCTGTTAACATGCTACACAGGAGGTAAAATTGCGCAGAAGTTGTTGCATGGCAGCAAAAACTCTAAAGCAAAATTCAAAACTGCATTTTAACTAAAGTTGCAACATAGTATTTCTGTAATCCCTAATTCTTATTTATTTGGAGCAAGTCAGTACTTGCTCTAGAACATTGTATTTTGCAGTTTATAAATGTCAGATTGTTTGATTTATTGTGTTGCAGATAATAAAATCAGCATTTTTAAAAGTAAACTGCTACAAAAAATGCCCACATAAAAACATTCTGCTGTGTCTCCAGCACCCTCCTCCCCCATTGTAGAGTATGAAAATCGTTAGAAGCACCTGTGACCACAGTTCTGATATTGTCATAACGGTGGTTAACATGTAGACTGGGTTTTCATATTAACGGTTTGGCAGTTTATTGAGTCCATGGGAGTGATACGGAGGAATCAGGGATCTTCTCTGGAATTGGGAGTGGAACACTGAAACCCTAGATGTATTCAAATTCTATCAAATTGGGCTTGTTTTGTAAAAGCTATTAAATGTTGTAACTGGAGAGCATTTTTACATTCATCTGAGGGGGGGAAAGTTTCTCTGTTTACATTATAGCTGGGCAGTACATGTTGAAACACAAACCACAAACCGGTGTGTTGGTGGACCCTGGCGGGCAAATGTAATAGAAACAGTTTACGATTGACCTCAAACCCAGTGTGTGGGACAACAGGTCTTCTAGCATGTAGTGGTTCCAGACAGTCAGAAGTGTTTTAACAGGAGAGAGGGGCAGTCTTAATCAGGTGTTGTTGTGGGTAATCTCTGAGTATTTAGTCCAATCTTGATTGCAATCTCTATTTTCTGTTAGGCCAGTGTTTTTCCAGGTAATTTGTGCTACCATCTGCTCCACATGCACAATGTGCTTTGAATAAACTGTTAACATTACTCAGGTGTTAGTTTGTAGAAACTAGTGGTAGTAACAAATGAGCTGTGGCTGATCCATGGTTCCAGGTCAGGTCTCAGCAAAGGGAACTAGAGGCAGAGGTTGGTGAGTGTTGTTTCACTGCTGAGATGAAAATGAAAAGTTTATGCAGAAAGTCCAAGATGACCTTATGTGTTTAAAAAGTTTTTAGATGCAATGACACATCGTAGGCAGTTATCAGTAATCCACCAGGAATGCACACTTGTACTGTTGGTACTTGGTTAACCAATGCAACAACCATCCAGATGATCTTATGTTGCTGTGCAGACTATAGTCTGACTATATCCACTTGTTGCCTATTTTGGTGACTGTCCCTACTGCATTAAACATACTCCCCCATTCAAATAAATGACAAGTACTACATTTTTCCACACCCTAGACGTCTGGAGGCATGCTAACAGTTGTGTGAGCCATAAAATAGCTGGGATCAGAAATATTGCAGGGAAGTATGACAAAGCAGTAAAGTGCAAAATATTACCATGAAATGACAGTAGAATAGTGCTATAGCTCCATGGTTTCTCCTGATATACACACACATCCTTAACCACATTAAATTCACACATTAATTCTTTGTATTTCTTATGTGAGACCAACAGTCATGGCTAAGATGGAGTACTGAGTTGTGGGCTTTTTACGTCTTTGCCATTTTTATCACTTTGTGCTTGCTTAGTTGAAGTAAATGTAAGTTCATGTATCCATAAATCAATGTCACAGATGTTCAAAAATACCTAAATGACACTGCTGTTTCAATTGTTTGCTGAGCACAATTTGTGAATGTAGCATTTCAGCCCAGTGTCACTAGGTGGAGGTGTTACTCCAAGTAAAATGGAATAGCATGGGCTTATAGATCAGCTTCAGGATCCACTATAATCATTCCCTTTTATGTCCTTTAGCAAACTTGAAGACCAGCCATTGATGTGTTATTTTGTATCCTTACAGTTCTTCAGTTGTGTGGCTAAATAATGAGAGGTTGTATCAGTGTTAATGCCTAAGTGGTTGTTTGGTGATTGTTTTTTACTGAAGAGTTGTTGGTGAATCAACTATCCAAAAGTCACCGCTACTCACATGTACTTAGCAGCTTTTAGATTAACGTTTAGATAGCCATTTTGTTTTCAACACATTCAGTCATGCAGTACAAAAGAAACTTTATTGATAAAGTGCTTTTCAAAATCAAGTTCATAAAGTGCTTTACAAACATGTTCATTAAAGGACTGGTCCAGAGTTCAAGACCCGTAATGGCGAATGCCCTACTCCCATCTATCCCTACCTGAGTGTGGAGACTATCTGTTCTCAGATAATTTAGGAAGAATGACTATCAGTAATGTATCTGTGCTATTAAGAAAAGTTCAACATCCACTCTGAAGGCTTACATTTTATTCAGTATTTTTGACAAAACAGTTGAGTCAATACAGTCTGCACAAAGAGCACATCTTGTTTTAAATCCCTTTATTTTCTGCACATTTAACTCTATTGACTGAAGTCCACCTGTGGCAAACTAAATTGACTGGACACAAAGTCCCCTCTAAAAGGACTGAAACATTCATTCATTCATTCATCTTCTATACCACTTAGTCCCCGCAGGGGTCACGGGAGTGCTGGAGCCTATCCCAGCCACCTTACGGGCGAGAGGCGGGGTACACCCTGGACAGGTCGCCAGTCTATCGCAGGGCCACATATAGACGTACAACCATTCACACTCTCAATCACACCTACGGGCAATTTAGAGTCCCCAGTTAACCTAACCACATGTCTGTGGACTGTGGGAGGAAGCCGGAGTGCCTGGAGAGGACCCACGCAAACACAGGGAGAACATGCAAACTCCACACAGAAAGACCCTGGGCCGACCCCGGGAATTGAACCAATGACCTTCTTGCTGTGAGGCGACAGTGCTAGGACTGAAACAACCACGCTAAATTATTGTTTTTTGCCGTACACACGAATTTTGGCTTTATTTGATGTCCTGTACACCCCGATTCATTAAACAACACAGATGATGATTAGGGGTGGGAGATTTAGACTTTCCCAATAGTTCAAGTTGCAGGTAACAGCAATAATTTGTGCAAAAAAAGGGTCATTTTCCATCGTTTGTTACCCTGTATTTACTAATTTCTCTCCATCTCACACACATAAATATTTATACCGGTGTTATTGTGGATTGTATGATAAGGCACATCTTTTACACTAAACATTTTAAGGTAATACAGCAGAATCACACCCAGAAGGAAACCATGCAAATATACTTTTGCTTTTCCAGGCTGTGTAGTGGATGTGTGGAGGAGAACCTCACATCCAAGCAACATATGAGCAAATACGTGTAATTCTGACACTTCTCTTTTTTTTCAAATTTGCCACATTCCCCTTCCTGCAAAAATGTATTTTTCCTCACATTGTTTGTTACATTCAGGTCTATTTACGATGACCAGCCCAACGCTCACAAACGCTTCATGGAAAAGCTGGATGCCAGGATAAGGAACCATGATCGTGAGATTGAGAAGATGTGCAATTTCCACCACCAAGGCTTTGTGGACGCCATCACAGAGCTCCTTAAAGTCCGAGCTGATGCAGAGAAACTGATGGTAAGAGTATAGCAGGACCAATGTTGGCTACTAAATTTTAAATGTAATGACTACATGTATGCCTGTCATGACACCTGCTTTCATTTTGGGTGATATATTGTCCCAGAAATAATTGTGATACATGGTGATAATGGAGAGCTTCCAAACACAAATGATGTACTAAGAGTCAATGTCTTCCCCTCTCTTCTTGAGAAGGGCGACTGCACTTCTCAAGAAGAGCTGTTAGTGTTTAAATAAAAAACACTGCAGGTCCTGACTGAAAACTAATAGCTGATCTGTATTTATTGACAAGATTTGAATAATGTAACACAGAGATTCTGAAACTGATTATTCTGAAGCAGTGAGAGAAAATAGAAAAGGTCTCACTCCACTCAGACTCAAGGTAGGCGGCCATCTGCCTCGACTGGTTGGGGTGAGTGGAAAGAAAGAGAGAAAAGAACAACAGGTCACAATACAATAACAACAACAACAACAACAAGCAACAGGCAGGCAGGTAGGCAGGTTGGATGGGCCAGCAGCTGAACACCCGGAATACACAGCTTCAGGGCAGATGATACCTGCAGGAGAGAGAGGAGGAGGAGCTCAGTGTGTCAAGGGAGGTCCCCCAGCAGTCTAAATCCATAGCAGCATAACTAAGAGATGGTTCAGAGTCACCTGAACCAGCTCTAACTATAAGCTTTACCAAAAAGGAAAGTTTTAACCCTAGTTTAAGTCTAAGTAGAGAGGGTGTCTGCTTCCTGAACCTGAACTGAAAGCTTGTTCCACAGGAGAAGAGCTTGATAGCTAAAGGCTCTGACTCCCATTCTACATTTGGAAACTCTGGGAACCACAAGTATCATCCCAGCAGAACCAAGTGTTCTGCTGGGATCTTTAAGATATGGAGGGGCTTTATCATTAAGTGCTTTATAAGTGAGAAGAATGATTTTAAATTCTATCCTAGATTTTACAGGGAGCCAATGGAGGGAAGCTAATATAGGAGAAATATGATCTCTCTTGCTAATTCCAGTCAGAACTCTGGCTGCAGCATTTTGAATCAGCTATGAATGTAGTCTGTCCCTCTAGTTTGGGAGCTTCACCTTTGAAAGAACTGTCATCAAAAAGCTGAGTGGTCAATTGGGTCGTGGCTCTCAGCCATGTGACAAGAGCTGAGAGTTCAAAAATCCCCATCCAAAATTGAGAAGTTTGTCACTGAATCTGTGAGAAAGAACCTGTCACAAGCCATTAAACCCCATGAAAGGCCCAGTGCACCGGCGACGGGTTCAGGTCCCTGCTGCATGGTTGATCTGAATTTGCCTGCTTTTGTCCTCGCCCCTTCATGGACAATGAGCTGATTACAAGGCTGAGCAGCTGCAGCGAGGGAGGTAGAAAGGGAAAAGAGAGGGCATGGAGAGGGGGAGCAGACCGAGAGAGGACGAACAGATAAACATGTGACGGCATGTGGGGCTGAGCCAAGACTAAGCCATTCATACATTCTAAAACTGTATGTCAGCTGTCAAAATGTGTAAAGCATGAAGCTATGCAAACACTCGCTAAGAGAAAGTCATGGAGTAAAGCCAAATTGGGTTCTGTCAGTTTCACTCAGCATTAACATACCAAGCTTTGTGACACAGAGGAATAAGACGTATAGGATTTTTTGACAATAGGAAAATATAAAATCACCAGACTAGCACTTTAAGCCCTGGACAACAGAGTAAGGAAAGTGGTATAGGTACCATGAATAAAGGAAACAAAATGAAATTATTTGGAGCCGTACAGTTAAACTGACGTCTGTGTTTTCTTTCAAAGGGTCAAGTGACAGACACTAACCGAAGACTACAAGAAGCTGGGAGGGAGGTACGTGCATGTATGTGCATATGCGTTAATGCACAGGAGACAAACACAGTGTGCTGTCAGGACATATGTATTTATATGTATGTGCTTGTTAACTGCAAAGGCCTTTTTATTGTTGACACCATGCACTGCATGTTCCATCCTACAGGTGACGGCTCAGACAGAAGAGGTGATTCGCTGTCGGATCCAGCAGAGGAACATGACCACCACTGTTGAGAAACTCCAGCTCTGTATACCAGGTACCTGGCGTGTGTCAGTGTGATGCTCACTAGTTTCAAGTGTTAATTTGTTTTACTGATCCTGGAAACCACTGGAGTTCTTTAGGTGTATTTGTAATTTGAATTTGACCAGTTCAACATTGTATGGAATCGTGGGCATGTAGAGTGTATAGTATTAAGTACTTTCTCACTTATCACTCATAACAGCAAGTGTTATAGAAGAGGAGGAACTGCTGCCATCTCTTAACTTATAATTCTGGTTTATCATCAGTCTGTTTGTTGAATACAAACATTCTATGTGTGTTTATAATCACAATTATTTGTCTCTTATTTGCAACTGAAGCTCATATTAAAGGGCTCTGAATATGTTTGTAATTTGATCTTTAGTAGCAAGTGGAAATGGCTTAAGCCAGCCTTCTACCTTCTGCTGATCCAGTTTCTCATTTCTTCTGCCATTGCAGTGCTAGAAATGTACAGCAAACTAAAGGAGCAGCTGGAATCCAAAAGGTATCGCTCAAGTTTTTATTCATACTACAGTATTCCATGCCGATCCCTGTCAACATTAAATCATCAGGTGGCTGATGCATATAACTGCAATATTAAGAATGTCATCAACTTCATCATCAGATTTTTAAGGCATTTAGGGACAGTACAAGAGTGTAGGTCATTTGTGAACGCATCTAGAGTCCTGTTCTGAATTGTTGGTGGTTTAATAAAACCTATGCCATGCCATAAAATGCTCTTAGTCAGTGAAACAAGGTTGTGAATAGAAGCACGGTTTCCTGCAGCAAATTGAAGTTGAATTTGCAGTAAGACAAGTCCAGTTAAGCATAATAATCCACCACTGTTTGGCTCTGTCACCAAAAAATAACTGACCATCTCAGAGTCTCCCCATTTCTCCAGCCTAGTGTTATTTCTGATCTTTTAAACTCATTAGTGAATCAAAACTAAGTTTAACTTTAAGCACTTGAGTTGGACTTGAGTTGATCGTAAACGCTGTTTGTCCCTCCACACCGTTTTAGTATGTTATATACAGAATAGCGAGGCGTTGTATTGGTGTGGTCTTGCAATGCAAAGTCTGATCAGAGTGTTCCTGCTCTCAGTGAAACTGTCCTAATTTAAAGATTAAAAATAGAATGCAATAGTACTGCTGCCAATGTGGACTAACAGAGGGCAGTGACAGTGATTTGCAGCTGGATCACTTAACCAATTTAACACAATGTAGCAGCCAGACTTTTCAACTTGTGTTGAAAATGCGGACTTCAAACTCTACTTCTAGAAAATGTTGTTGATAGGCTGAGTAAAACAAGTAAGTAATAAGTAAGTAAGCAACATAGGCGCATCTGGTGATGCATTTTCCCTAATAACTTTGTCATTTCTTGCTGCAGAAAGAAACGGTAAAAACTGTATTTCAAAATGAAAAAATAACGATACCATCACACACGTTAGATTGCGCTGAATAAAATGAGACCAAACATGGGCATGGTGAACAGTTTTTAAGGTGGAATATTTTAAGGTAAAAAGTCTAGTCTAGAACAGCCACATGTACCCTAGATACCAGAGGTTAGACTGAAGCTTTATTAACACAAAAGACAAACCCTTTTTCTGTCATTCTTTTTAAAGATGTGTTTTAAAGCGAGTTTTCCAACTAGTAATTTTATTGACTAAACAATAGCTTGGAAATCAATAATCCTTCAAAACTCAAACAAAAAATGCAAATCACCAGAAGACATGAGGCAAGTTTCTCATTAACTTTTAAACTCATCCACATTGAGCACACATTTTTACTCAATGAAATTATTGTTTGTTTGCATAAAGAGAGGAGAAGAGTGCACCAGAGAAATAACGGCTCTTTCTGGTTCATTGCTGTATACCAAAGGGAGAGGCCATTCACTGGCAGGACAATTGACCCTCAGTGTGCCCTTGTTCACAATAAGCCCCCACACTCACAGCCCACAGCCAGTCCAGGCAATTAGACAATACTGGTAACCTTGTGAGATTAGTGGGTGTGGAGCAAACTTGAACCACTAATGACATTGCACCATTGCACTGTTACTTTATGTTAGTATGAGTTGGCAAAGTGCAAATAAACGTTATTATCTGCACTGTATTTTCTGATGCCCAACTTCAATATTCTGGCACTTGCAGCTTTTATGTCCTCCATCCTGGTGATCTCTCTGACAAACCTTTTTGAGGCTGTCTTTTGTTATGTTTAATACAACACATTTTATACTCACTGATTGACCAATTAGATCCGTTCACCGCCTGCCTACCAGTCTAATGATGAGAGCTCAGCACACTGACCCAGGGTTGAACCCTTGTAATGTGCGCACACTGTGAAAGATGACAATATCGCATTGGCTGTAAAATAAAACACTGCAGTGCATTCAGTGTGCTTGTCTTTGAATTATGTCATTAACTCTAATATTTCATATCTGCAGGAATAAAATTTAAGATTTTTCAAATAAAGACTAACAGATATTTATAATTAGTCTGGTTAAAATGGCAGGGAAGATCAAATCAGACATCAGAATCCGAGAAATAAGCAGATGTTGGAAGGAATTGCAGTGGAGAGGAGGACTGGAGGACAGTATGGGCTAAAATGTATCCTGCTAGGTTTAAAAGAATTGGTTGAAGGTTCAGAAACCAACACCAGCTTAGACAGTGTTTGAAGAGAAGATATATGGTGTTTAAGTCACTGATAGAGTTTTTAACAGAGCTGTACTGTACAGCTTTACTAACTGAAGCTATGTCTCTGCAGATACTATGCTGCATTGAAAACCATGGAGCAGCTGGAGAAGGTCTACATCCCCAGGTATGAAACTATAATAAAAGTTCTTTCATCTTACAGCCATGTCTACAGGGGTCTGGATGGGCCTATATGATATTTGGTATGCAGCCTAAAGTTTGTGGCCATGCTATGAGCCCACTGACCAACACTAATAATCTGGATACATTTGGTTACAAATATTAAAAAGGATAAAGAGAAAAAAGAAAATATATATATATCAATGTATCCTGGAAGTGATATACTGTATGTTGCCTCTGATTAGTAGCATGACACTAATACAGAGGCAGCATCAATGTTCAGATGTCACATATAGAGATACTACATGTCTGGATTTAATACAGTAGACACAACTGATGTGGTTCTGCTGTGTCGCTTGCAGGGTCAGTCAGTACAGGTTCTGTCAGATCATGGCCGAAAATCTACCCAGACTTAGAGAAGAGATCAAGGAGATCTCCATGTCAGACCTCAAGGACTTTCTGGAGAGCATCAGAAAACACTCTGACAAGGTTGGAGAGACTGCCATGAGACAGGTATGAGACAGTATATTTTCAACAACCCCTACAATAGTCTTGGAAAGAAATGTAGATGCTTCATGGTGATGATGATGATGGTATATCTCCAGGCACAGCAGCACAGGACTTTTAACAGTGCAGTAGCGAAGCAGGCCAGTATTGGCCACTACACAAAGCCTGTATATTCCCTCAATGGTCGCACACACACTCACAATGGCATGATGATGGACAATGACACAGGGGATGAGGAGGAAGCAGATGATGAGGTGACTAAACTTTCTTTTGGTTTTGGTTTCTTTTGACAGTGATCATACTAGAGTAACTGTAGTAATCTTTCCACAAGCCTTATATGTGTCCTTGGTTCTTTCTTATGTAATGGCTGCTCAGTGTTATTTAATTTTCCTTATCAGACTTAAACAAACATATGTGTATTTGAGTCCTTTTAACATGCTTCCTCTTGTGTTTGACAGATTCTTACAGCTCACGACCTGGTAGATTTCTCACCTGTCTACAGGTGTTTACACATTTACACTGTGTTGGTAAGTATCCTTGCCTCTCACTCACATATACACATTTGAGTGAAAATTAGTGCCCTCTCTCTTATAGTTATCTGTTTTATATGAAAAAACATAATAAAAATCGCAGTGGGTCTTAGTATTAGTCAAATACATGATTCAATAGTCCCTCCTCAACTGCCACCTTATTATGGTGGAGGGGTCTGCGTGCCCGAATGACCCTAGGAGCTATGTTGCATTGATCTCCAAAGGCAAACAGGTCCTAGGCGACGGGCCATACTAAGAGCAGTTCATAAACCCCCTTATGAATGAAGTAAAATCAAGGACCATTATGTCGCCCATATTGGCGTCACTGGGGCCCCACCCTTGAGCCAGGCCTGGGGTTGGGGCAGGTAGGCGAGCACCTCTTGGCCGGGATCTTGCCCATTGGACCCAGCGAGGCTTAGCCTGAAGGAGCGACGTGGGAGCGTCTTCCCGTAGGGCCACCACCCGCAGGAAGGAGCATAAGGGACTGATGCATTGTGGATTAGGTGGCAGTCGTGGGGGAGTGCTCTGACAACCCAATCCCTGGACAAGGAATCTGGCTATTGGGACAGAAAAGGTTGCCTTGCTGGGTGGGAAGGAGCCTGAAATTGTGCTGGAGAATGAGCGGTACCGGCTATTGATAGTAGGGCTCACTTTCATGCACAGCCTGGGCTCTGGAACACAACTCCTTGAGAGAGGTTGGACTCTCTTCTACTCTGGAGTTGCCTATAGTGAGAGGCGGCGGGTGAGGGTGGTGGACTTGCCAATTTCAGAAACCAGGTTTCTCATTCACATGACATTGATGAAGTAAGCCAACTGTAATCTGCGTAATAAAGTCCTTGTAAACACACTGAATAAAGGGCTGATAATTACTGGGATAAAAGATGGAATACTTGGACGCTGTAAACAAAAATCATCTGACTTCGGCGGTCAACAATTTATATGACAAACGGTGCCGGAGTGTCTCCGGGTGATGCATGTGTGAAAGTGGAACTCCAAGAAAAGTCTGGACCTGGTCGTCTGGAGATAGTCCAGAGTGCATGTGTAAAAAGAGCTTTTATTTTGCCCACATTTTTTTTTCTGTTGGCTACATTGTTTTCACTTACACATGACTTTTCACAAATATTTCATAATGTCACATTCCATATCAATGATTGATAGTGCAAAACAGGAAAATTTGTTATACCCAGTGAAAAGTGACTCATTTAGACGTCTACAGGGCACTTTGCATTTAAATTTTAGTCTTAGGCAGACTTGTGAGGCACCATTGCACTCTTCTCTGAGCTGATATTAGTGAAGTGTCTGCAACCTTCGCTATGCACATGCGCTTTTGTAAAAAGCCATTTAGAAACCCAGTTACACCATTACATGCCACAGTAATTGGCATTCTCTGGGAGAATCTACATGGGAATATCAGGTGCATGTAAACATACTGAATGTGATCAGCTGCTTTTCTCTACTGATGCAGCAGCAATATAGCTCAGAGGGTATTAGCTTTTCTAGGTTAGCCACACTTCTCAACTTACTTTATTTGGACTGTCCGGCAACAGCACTTTGAGGCAACAGCTTTATAACCAACAACATTATATAACTTCTGGAACAGTAATGAAGGTTTGTTGTGTTTCTCTGTAATTTCAGGGAGACCGTGAAACGTTTGAGAACTACTACAGGAAACAGAGGAAAAAACAGGCCAGGCTAGTGCTGCAGCCACAGGCTAACATGGTGAGCAAAGATGAGCAACGCTTTACTGTCCAGAAGCATCCTGCAAGTGGCCCAGCTCATGATCCTGCCATAAACACAGAGAAAGCCTATCAACATTCAACCTACAGCACAGCACGTCACTGTGAAAGTTTGTCTAGAAGTGATAGTATTAGTCCATGATATGACCTAACGGGTCTTTCTCAGTCCAGAAACGTCAGTTGTTTTAACCGCCTGGACTTTTTTCTTACTTTCCAAATCCAAAAGTGCAGTTAATTGCATTTTACAACTGGAGAGAGCTAATGTTGCAAAAGCCTTACTCTGTGTAGAAAAGGATACTAACAGACTCATGAGGACTGCATGCTGACCATTGTGGATGAAATGATAAATGACGATAACAATAAAATGCGTCACACCTACTATTGAAGACGTACGCCTGTCAGACACTTCAAATATTCAAAGGATTGAAATTGTAGCTACAGATGTGTTTGACATGCTGTTAGAAGACCTGAAGAAAGCTGATGTCATGTCTATAGCAGTAGAAAAAAATCCTCATACAAAACTTACACTGCACAACTGTGCAGTATAAAAGGCCTTTTTTATAATAATTTTATTTCAAAAGGGAAATATTGCTTATATTGTGTAATGTGTTGAAAAGTGCAAATATAATATAATAATAATTTGTAAAAGTTGTAATTTGAATAGTCCTGTTCTACAGTAAGTAAGAATATTGCCAAAATATTAATTCAATTCAATTCAACTTTATTTATATAGCGCCAAATCACAACAAAAGTCATCTCAAGGCACTTGACAATGTAAGGTTTAAGACCTTACAATACAACTAAATGATAAGGAAAACCCAACAGATCCCCCTTTGAGCAAGCACTAGGCAACAGTGCAGAGGAAAAACTCCCTTTTTAAGAAAGGAAGAAACCTCCAGCAGAACCAGGCTCAAGGTGGGCGGCCATCTGCCTCAGCCGGTTGGGGTGAGTGGAAAGAAAGAGAAAAAGAGAAAAGAACAGCAGATCACACAACCAATAACAACAACAACAACAACAAGCAACAGGCAGGCAGGCAGGCAGGATGGGCAGCAACTGAAGACCCGGAATACAAAGCCTCAGGGCCGATGATACCTGCGGGGGAGAGAGAGAGAAAGAGAGAGAGAGAGAAAGAGAGAGAGAGACAACTACAGGAGAGAGAAGAAACAAAGTTAATAACAGGCAGTGGTGGCGTATGAGTGGATGGAGTAATCAGGAGGAGCTCAGTG
>OMLM01003489.1:4722-36784 GCA_900302695.1 Helostoma temminkii
CGCTCACTTTTCCCTCTCTCCTCCTCCAACTCTCTGCTTCTTCCACTTTCTCTTTCTGTCTCTTCCAACCAACGCTCCCCCTCCCTTTACCCCTCACAACACCACCACCCCTCCACCTTCACCACCCATACCTCCCTCCACCCCTCCTTCGATCTCCTCCCTGCTCTGCTCTGCTGGAGCTCAAATCACAACCCCAGTCCCTGGCAGATGGAGGATAGGAGAGAGAAGCTCTTAACTAGCCAGCCTGAGCCTCTGCTCTCTGCACACCAACTGCTGCCTGCCTCCCCTCCCTGCCTCCAGAACAGCTCCAACTGCACACTGCCACCTTCACACACACGCCCCCCCCCTTTTCCTCCATCTCCTCTGGGAACAGAGCATCCTCCTGGGGAATGGTGTGCATATTAGTCCATATCTGGCCACACTAGAAAGGACATGGAAACATAATAGATGGATGTTCTTTATCGCTATATAACCTTTTGGGGCAAAGCGGCTTTTTGTAAGAGACACGCCGGTTTTAGGTGAAGCTTGTATGTGTTGCTGTGTTGTCAAACAGGCTCCCTCTTTCTACTTCAACTGTTTATTAAACATAGAGAGTCAGGAGGAAACACAATGTGAATTAAGTTACAGGTTGGATAGTGTAAAAGCTTAAAATAGATACAAAAGTATCTCTTGTCGCATAAGTGCAGACAGGATATCACAGATTACTGCATTAGTGCAGAACCTAAAGGGAAATAAACAGGCTAAAGGGCTCCAGCCCCTGACTCTCCTTTTATCTGGGCTCATCTGGTGGCCACCACTTGGCCTGGCATGAATCTGACCACCAGTTGCGGTCTGAGGGAGAAACTGCTCCTCTGTGCTATTTGCAGCCCTGTCTGTCCAAAGGAATCTGGTGCGCTGACTGTCACTCAGTGGCCATGTGTGTTTTTTATCACTAATTCTACCACAGGGATCCGGTTGTCCATATGACCACTGTGGAGGCTGCTGCCCTGAGGCGAGCTGACATTGTCTGTGTAGAACGACCAGACGTTGATGTAGGGGCTGCTCAGATGCTGCTTGAATATCAAGACACACGTGCACGTATCCACACGTGCACGCACACACACATACGTGCATGGCAGTGCCTGGCCAATTGCTGAGACTGATGTTCCTTTCAGCCATCATACGGCTGACACTCAAGTTTTTTTCCCCCGCCAACCCTGTGTCAGTTCCTGGCTGGTTTGGCCAACAGTGATGGAGGCACTGTAACTGACTGTGGTTAGGGCCATTGGCCGCAGGGCTGCTGTGCCTGTTTTAGATGGAGAAGGGGAAGTTGAGAGAGGAGGGGGCTGCTTGGCCTGTCAACTGGTTGTGACTGGAGCCTGTCTGGTCACAGTTCCAAACTGGACAGCTCTCTCTTTCTCTGCGGCTACTGCCATCATCCCGTAGAAAGGCACATGCTATATCGCTGCCACTCTGCTCCAGCACAGCATATGCTCCAGCTGAAGGTCAGAGATGTTCAGTCCAAAATGCCTGAAATAAACACCTCACATGTCTGGCTGGCTGTTTCAACTTGGGAGCACATCTGCACTGAGGCAGTGCAACTGTACGCGTGTGTATATGTACTGACAAATAAAACTTAAAAACGAAAAATAAAAATGAATACAAATCTTTTCTTTTCCTTATTGGTGTTTTATTATGCAGCCAAAATCAACAAATTTATAAATGACTTAGTTATATTGAAGGATTTTCTGAGAAATATCATTAATGTTACAAACTTTATAACTAGAATGAAATAATACCACTAAGCACAATTAAATAAATAAAAATAAAAAACATGGATGACCAGTGATAGTAAGTTTTTTCATTTGGGTACAGGTCCACATCACATCTGTCAATCACACATTTAAAATGTTTACTTGACCAGTCTGGTTGTAGAATAAAAGGCACATTTTCAAGCTAAATTTTCCATAAATCTGACGAATGAATTGCTGTACTGTTTGTGTCTAAGTCACCAACTGCTAGGCTTGAACGTGATAAAAATATATATATTTCAAACTGTGCCATCACTGCATTGGGAAGACGTGGAGGGATGAGGCAGACATGAAAGTTGGCCTATTTCATGGTCAGGCTGCGGGACCGCCGAGGCCCTGAATGGCAATGCATCTACTTTAATGTGACAGACAAGTCCCTAGGCAAAACCCGTAGAGCCGCGGCAGGCAAGCGGGCCCAGGTACTTGATGAGTGTGACACCTTCACCGTCCCGCTGTAGAAATGTTGCTGCCGCACGCTCCGTTGCCTCGGTTTAGAATAACACCAAATAAATTCGCCTCTCATCCCGCCTGACGATGCGTCCCCAAGAACCTGTCCTCCCCAGCACTGTTGGGATCATGAATCTCCTTGTAGCCGCTCACAGGGCTTTGCTTCGATCACTAAGCACTTGCCTTTGGGACCCACCTGACGAGGAAAATTGTGGCCGCGCCAGTAGGCGGCTGCGACAGGATTCCTTGGCAGACACATCCTCTCATCCCGACGCTGTTTGCCCAATCAGGCGGAGACAGGCGAGTGTGTGTGGCAGGTTCAGAGCGAGCGCCTGGAGGCATCGCGCTGCCTACCAACATGCGCTCACAAATCAAGTGGCACATCTTTCCTAAACATCTCCACACGCACAGGTAGCGTGTATGAGCGCTTGACCTTATCTTGTACTATTACCGTGAGCGACCAAGTGCGGTGTTTAGTACAATCTTTATTCTATATTGGCCCATTAGGAGCCACATGGTGCTCTCATTGAGTAAGCCTGCCTATGCATGTGTGCGTCTAAGCATGCCCATGAACATGAGCTGATCTATTGCAGTGCTGGGAGAAGATGGCCCAGGAGTTCATTAGGCTGCAGCTCAGGAGAGCAGCCGCAGGGAGCTGTGCTGTAGCCAAGTGTTGCCAGGAGGCTGAGCTGTGGGTCTGGTGGGCAGGGCTGCTGTTGATGTCCATGGCATGTTTGTTAACAGCCTGATTCCATCAAGTGGTGTAAAAGCAGTGCAGCCAAGTGTGAGGGCTGACCCTTGGCCCCGGACTATTTTTAACAACACAGTATTTCAGTTAAAGGTAGACAGTTCAGTCGAACACTTGTGGGGTGTAAATGATGCTAATATTCATGCGGTTGTACGTTTGGGAGAAAAAATAACAAGAGATGCAAAGCGAAAGAGCACAAGATTCCATCTGACTATCTACAGCTACTTTCGCTTATATGCCCTTTATCTTGAGGGCGAAGATCTAAAATGCTCTTTCAGTTTTCATCTCCATACTCCCACAACCCTTGTAAATGCATCAGAGGAGCGGAATACCACAAAATATTAAATACTCTTGAAGAGAAATGAAAAAACGAAGCTCAAGGCATTTCATTGGACATTCGAGAAAAATGTCTGAAAAATATAACAAAACAAAAATGTGATAAAAGACTATTTTACATGTGGTTCTAGTGAACTAACCTCCTTCCCTGTCTTGTGAGAATGAAAATAATCCTAAGAATAGTTGTAATTCATAGGAGGTAAGTATTGCACAGACACTAGCCATATTTCATCATTTTGTACACTGCTAAAAATGACTCTCATGCAGTCCAAATAACGACAGGCAGAAGACAAGCAACGCGTGCTGGGTTCCATTCTAAACGGGGCCTTATATTTTACCTTCGGTGCGAGTCTGTTAGGCCTACACATAAAATAAAGAATTAAACTGCTTCTTCATTGCAGGGTCCTTCACGTTGACTTGGCCATATGGACACTGGAGGAGAAAAAGAAATAATTTAAGTTGTGTTAAATGGCTCCATGCGGAGTAAAGCTTCAGTCACACAGAGAACAAGACGTGAACATGTGTACAGAGCAGAGCATACCAGAGCATATAACGGAGGAGAAAAGAGGCAGAGGCACAGTCATAACAGGACTGAAGCACATTTGGCACCAGAGGACAGAACAGAGGAAGACAGGCAAGGCAGGACACGATGGGACAGGATGGTGACTGGACAAATCAAAAAAAAGTCTCACCAGGACGCAGCTAAACTTGCAACCAAAGATGTAAAAAATGTAAAACAATGTAATGCAACAGCTGAAGAGGAATTGCTGTCAATTTGTAAAAGGCAGTAGTAAGTATTATCTGACATAAAACTGTAGGAGTATCCATAAACTATGTGTTTAAAGCCAATAATATAAGCAGCAAACGTTAAAGCAATTATTCTCTGGATCATCATATTCTATGCATAGTATTCACTAATATGATATTTGGATCAACAAAAGTGATGCATATATAACAAGCTCAATCTAACACTAATAGTGCACATTAGCAAATTAACATAGACTTTTAGCCCTTCGTATTTTAAGTTGACAATTCACGACAAAATTTTCAAGGAAATCTTCAATAAAATGTTAACATATCACAAGCAGACCATATGTTGTGCAGCCCTTGTCTGGTTTGCATCTGCTGATCTGTCACTACCCTCACCCTTCTTCTTCTCTCAATCATGTAAGGGTGTCATCTCAAAGGCAGCAATGATGTACAGCATACTCAGCCACTGCACTTTTATTGGGGATGTCGTCCTATATATTTTCAATGTAATTTTTTAGTGTCCCATTTAAGTAAACCAGCTGTATCTTTGCCTGTACTTCTTTTAAAAATATGTGGCCATCAATCAAGCAAATGAAAGTACAATAAGCTTACTTTCTTACACGGACTCCCAACGAGCGACACGTATTATATAGAACGAAGCACGCTGGAAGAGTTTTTACTGAATTTTATGGTCCATTGTTAAACTAAAGGAAATGATGATTTGTGAGTGCTTGTGTTGTTTAGTAAACTACAAATATACAGTAAAATGACTCTGGTTACTTAATTAAATCAATTTATCATCTTGTTCAGCACCATGGACAGCTGATGTGAAGACGCTCTTAACAAGCATGCACATGGACTTCTTTCTATGTGATGTTTTTGGGTGTAAAAAATTAGGAACATCTGTCAAACTGCTTTTAGAAAACATCTAAGGTAAATTACTATTGGGAAAATAGGGGCCCATAGCTGAACTGCAGAGGATGGGAATACAACTGAAAACACAACTGAACAACACAGACCAAATGAAGAGGAAACCAGTGAACAGAAGAAAACAAAGGAACAACCTGGTAAAACAGAAACAATGAGCTCACATGTCTGCATGCACTGCCACAGCATTTCCCTCTCTGAAGGTGGGCATACTCTGTGAACACCTTGTACCCACTGGAAGGGTCGACGTACATCTGCTTCTTTGCCTGAACATAATGAAGATATTCAGGGGTCACACACTCACCTACTTAACAATATAAAGAACATATACACAGCCAAACAGAAAAGAACATGCAATCGCGGTACTGAGTATGAACATATACACAGAGACAGATTGTTCTGGGTCAGGGAATAGAAGGAACGAACGACCCCTTTGCGTAAAAACAGATGTAATATGGAACTGATGTTACTGATTAATTAGTGTTGTCCTTTTGTCCACAATCCAGTAGGTGAGAATCTGCATTTATTAATCAGACAGTAGAACTGTAATAAGTTTATTTTCAGGAGGCTTAAATGCATTTCAGACACATTTGTTCTTTTATTTAGACAATTCATCTTCCAGAGCCACAAAACACACCTTCTGTAAGTGAAAAACGCTGAACTTCTCTTCCATCCCTTAGGAAGTTAGAAAATGTCATCTCTCAGTCTGTTTCAAACTGAGAGCTCACTAGCTGGTGAGCTTTGACAGGCCACAAAGGGAAAAAGGCCCCGGGCCTTTTGGTGACACGGCCTGTCATTTCACATGGCATTGCAGGGCCACATAGTGAAGCTGGCATGGCTAAGCCCCCTCTGTATTTCGCTTTTCCCACCCAGGCCCTACCACTCTCCTCAGGTCGAGGCCATCTTGCCTCAACTTCAACCCACACTCAGAAGCACAATATTTGCAACAGATAAGCTTAAAGGCATGAAGATGACACCTATTCACCACTGTCATCAGCACAGAGCTCACTGGCTCTGCTTGATGGAAGAGCAAATAAGATTTGGTGGATATGATGGATCTGACAAAAACAATAATCATCTTTACTTATTTGACATGTGCGTTGTATAAAGCGATGGATATACACGCTTCTAGGTAAAACTGTGAGAAGTTTATTGATTCTAAAAAATACTGTAATCATTCTAAAATATCTATTTAGATTTACATGGACACATAATGCCTGTTTAATTTAGAATATAACTTTATACAGGGAGATAATAATGCAAACAGTGAAACCTTGTACAAAACAAAGAAATCATCAACCATTATAACCACTTCTACTAATTAAAATTACAGAAACCGTTGTCGAGGACCCATGGGGACCGCCTTGGGGACTGGTGTGCACTAGCGATGCACCACAGCTGGCACACCATCATACTGCTGCCAGTACAGTATCTGCTTTAATAAACAGTGCTGGTATTGGTCCAATATTATTTCTACTTATGACATCTGGCCTATTGTAGGATTGACCTTTGCATTTGTTTTTTCAGGGAGCGAGTTATTTTCTAGACATGCTGCTACCATATGTTCTAATACACACTACTTACCTTAATGCAGGCTTGTCTGACCATTATCCTGTTTTACTCAGATCCTCAAAGGACAACTGATCAATATGATTGGAAAAACAATGAATATTGATATTTGCTGCAAACATCTGTACAACTGACCTCATTCACATTGAATTTGTTTTGGCAAACAGTGTAGTTAAAAGACACGTATAATGTTTTCACTGTAGCACTACAGCTTTCCTGTAATCCTACAGAAAGTACTCTTCTACTAATATGTCTGGTCATCTAAGCAGTTTTATACCAAGTTATGACTAAATTACAGTTTTGAGATACAATTTGTATCCTTCTCTGTTCTATTCTATCCTTCTGTTACTTATGAAGCTATGTGACTCTACTATAATTTGGCACAATCTGATTTTACTAATTTTTACTACTATTAAATATGATCAATTGCCATATAAGCACTGAAGAATATATTATACAGTAAGTATACAGTGTAAACACAATGTGCCACATCATTAGCACAATGTAACATACCTTCAGTATATAATATTATATTAGATATCAGATATTATAATATCTGAAATGGGCCATTGTGAATGAGTAGTGTTACTTTTTGGATTTAAATACACTGACGGGTTAATGATAAACTTTTTACACTGTGGCATTTCTGTGTTTGAAGAAGAAACGAATCAGTTCAGCACAAATATAATAAACTGGATCAAATAAAATAACAACATAGACAATGTGGGAGAGCCTGGTTCTAATGAGTCATGACGAATCATAGTAATCTGACTGAACAACGTTACTTTATTGGATTAGAAGTGACACATCTTACCTCACATGCCTCTCTATGGATTCCGTGGATGATCAACTCTTCCTCTGTGAACTTTCTGGGAGCGTGGTCCTCGTCACCCCCCATGCTGCTTGTCACCACGTCGCTGCAGTCTGGCTCATTGCTGTCTGCATTGATCTGCAACATGCTGCTGCTGCTCCTCGGTCGCTTCGAGCTTCCTTCTGAGAGCTTCGGTATTGACATTGTTACAAGTCGTTTATTAAACCGGACACGGAGGAAAATCAATCTGCAGACAAACGCTTTGCTCGGAAAGTGTTGGTGAAACATGCTCCTGTACAGCCACTGTCTGTAAACACAGTCTAAAAGTTATTACTGAAGCGAACTACTTTGACGTGGCGTCTGTAATTCTGTACGACAAAACAAACCATTTCTTAATTAGACACATGCGAGTTATTCTAAACGAAGATGGTCTGTTTTGCGTGTTTATTTTCCGCCTTGTCGTTAGTTTTGCCGGCACAAAAAAGTGCTGCACTTCCTCATCACATTGGTCACATGTGACTGTCTCATAACACTGATACACTGGCTCATACAGCGCCTCTGCTGTTTCAGAGCAGCTAGTAAGAAAGTAGACTACATGTTGATAAGTGTGTACTACACCTTTCTGACTGGTGCTGAAAATGTATTCTGATATTATTATAAATTATCACACGCTATTGAGCCAATGAAGTAATACAGAATCAGATCAAGATAAATAAATAAAGACAAAACAGTCCAGACTTTCAGAAAACATTACACACTTTTTTGTGGTTTCAGGTGTTTGTTACACAAATATGGTCTTTACTATTAAAGGACCAGTTCACTCAAACTGAATGAAGCATACACTATATCCTCACCTATACAACAGTGCATAGTCTTGGCTTGTGTTTCTTTTAGGTACAGTCGTGAGCCTGTTTTCGTTCATTTCCTTTCTCATTTTTTTCTGCTTTTGGAAGTTTTGCATAATATTTTGAGTCAAGTGTCTTTTTTATAGTTTTATGTCTGTTCTACAAGTTATGTGTCTCTTGTTGTTCATCTGAAGCCTGTTTTGGGTTTTTGAGGGTCAGTTTTCTGTGGTTATGTGTCTCATGTCTCGTAGTTTTAAGTTGCTTTAAATCTTGTTTTGGTAATTTTATGTCTTTAACTGAGCTTTCAAAATATAAACATTCACTACATATAATAAATACCGCAGGTCCTGTGCCCAGTAGGTCTGTACATTAAGCCATCCATGTCTGTGGAGGTCAGATAAAGAATCATCTTTTTAGACAACAGTGCCTCATAATCTATGATGAATTTTCATTGCATATACTTTCTACCACTGAAACAGTGCTCTGTGACCCTTTAGTGTCAATTACACTATTTTATAGGTGTATAATTGATGAACCACTGTGTCTGCTGTATAAACACCTAGTTCTTCTTTCCTTGACTGCAAAGACACTTCCCCATAGTATAAAAGTAATACGGGTGCTTGGACTAAGCAGTGAAGGTTGATGAGTGGACATTAATGAGTCCTTTCAAGGTTGGCCACTGCTGTAAGGCACCTCTGATGATGTGTCTACTCCAGAATTCTGGGTAATGAAACCTGACAAGTGTCTTTTGACTGACATTGTGGGGTCAATTTACCCTCAGACAAATTACACATCAGTGGTAAAAACATTTATACAGACATACTATATAAAGCATTGTGTATATTTATGGACTTCCAAGCTGGATTGCTTTTTTTAATAATTTCTGTTATGTTCACAACACATTCCTTATCTTATACCGCAAAAACAGAGAAATGTAATACACGCACATATATAGATATATATTTATTTTACAATACTCATATTACAATATCTATAACATAAACCTTTGTTGTGTATTTCTTGCAAGTGATATTTAAATTCAGCAAGATAAATCACCTGCACCTGAGCTGAGTATCGGCTCAGTCAAATGTTTAAAGCCATTTTAAAATATATATTCCAAGCCTGAGAAGGACAATGGGACACTATGTTTTAGGTTCTCATAAACTGATATAACCTGGGCCCTTTTACAGTTTAAAATGTGAACTCAGTGGTTCCCAGAATCCAAGACTCATAAGAGCTTTGTGTGTGTCATATTGTTGTTTTTGTGAGTGTTTGTCTGTTTTTTATGTTAAGGCAGCAGCCCTGCCATTATCATTTCATATGGATGCCTGAAACAGCATGGCCCCAGTCTGCTGCCACTTAATTACCTTCCAGTCAGCCTGAAGAAATCTGGCTCTGATCCAGACAGACTCTCTAGAGACGAGAGAGAAGTACATCCAATCCATTGGTTTCAATTTACTATTGCACAAATATTGGTTGAACACAAAACTGGATGCAAACATAAAAGTTACAGTCTACTCTTAACACGCATTTTATTACACTGACACAATTGCATAAAGTCAAAGCTTATTAACAAAAAACTTCCCTTTTGAAATCAAAGAATCTCATATTAATTGATTCCTCCATCAGGTGTCGTCACTTCAGGGAGTTGACCATTGACAATTAGTGGTTTACTGTGCGATCAGGATTTTTGTTTAAGATATTATTAGTTTTAAGTCGGTTGAGGTTACACCATTAGTGCACAACGTGTCCATAAAACAAGTGGTTGTACAATGTTTATTTTTTGGGTGGATATTGCACTTAACAGGCCAGTGACTCAGCTGATTCATGAGCAACATGTTTAGTATACAGTCTTGGATGTTTTAATAGTCATAGTAGGATGAGTCTATGCTGGTTTGACTTCGCAACTTCAGCATTTATTTCATGCATAAACTACTGTTGTCTAACATGTTTACTGTAAGTAGCATACTATACTCACACCCATGACACGCTGTAATTATGCTGAGGAAAACCATATAATTATCCCACTCTTTCCAGACTTTTACTGCGCAGCACATTTGGATCTATTGGCTACAAGACCACTGTTGAGGGTTAACAACCTTGCTACAGGCACTGTTATTTTATTGACCACGCTCAGACCAAGTTTCCTTGAACCTTTTAGGCCATCGCTAAAATCCCAATATCCCAATCCCCAACTGAGCTTTTAAAATGGGATTCAGCACTCCCAAAACTGGTTTTAACTGTGCTAAGTCTTAAATTTGAATCATTTTGAAAATATTCTATTATATTGATAGTGCCTGCTCCAATTAGTAGCTGTATATAAACAAATCGAACAAGTGTCATGTAAAATGGCTGGTTGGCTTGCTTTAAGGACACACCTGAAGAAAAATATAGTGTGACTCAGCTTCAGGGAACATTTCAACTGAGAGTAAACATTTGCCTGACATTTGTCAGGAGCCCAGAAACACAACAGCAGGTGTCACTCCATCTTTGCTGCATGTGTAAAATGACCCCTATATGAAACCATGTTTACTACAACATTTTTACAGGTAGTTTGGCAGCCCCCAAGTGGCAGCAGAAAATGTTCTAATTTTGCAGAATATACTCTAGGAACAAATTACTTTTATTTATTTATTTTTTAAATAATCAATTGATTATTGTGCATGTACAAACAGTGGCAACCATTATTCCCTAAAGCCCAATTTAACATTTGTCTTGATGAGTCAAAAACTCAAAATGATTGAGTTTCCTCTGGAAAACTGGCAAATACAAAATTTTCTTTTTAGTTTAAAATTGACATAATTAATCAATTATCAATGACTGTTGCTAAATATATTCTGTGAATTTTATTTGGGCATCAGCGCACTGGTTTCTGGGTGTTTGAAAGAATAACAAGGGGTCGACAGGGGCCCGGTGATGCATCTTTTTTGCCCAGGGCCCCTGAAAAGGTAAATCTGGCCATGGTTGTACCTCTAATGGAAGCAGACTGAGTGTAATGGCTCAACATATCCTTTCATAAAATACTCACCACTTTGGAAGACCTCACAAGGACCCCTCATGGCCCCAGACCCCCACGTTGGGACCCAGTGCTGAAGGCTACAGCTGCCAAAATTATTTAACTAATAATGCATTCACCTGGGGAAACACATTTATATCAGGTGCATGAATCACGTGTCTCAGGCCTGTTACTCATCTTCGCGGGAAGAGAGATGCTCGCAGGCGAAGGTGCTCGCTCGTCTGACGCGCTGACGTCACTGCTCGTCTTTGACAGCACTTCCTGGAGTGGTGTTTGTTGTGGGAAATATCCACCGTGGTGCTGAACCGGGGCGATTCTGGCCACGTTGCGCGGCTGGAGGACGGCACAACCCACCGAGCAAAGCCCACTACCAAGCATGCGGTCGCGGCAGCTTTCTGCCGGTGTCAGATAATCAGACAGGAGGGTGCAAAGACCGTGGGAGGACGAGGTGGATATTTACCGACAGCCTGCAGAGCGGACGCGACAGCACGGAGCTGTCGCGATGTTGTAGCTAAGCCATGGACAGCAGAATAAAGTAAGAGTTTTCTACGTTTTCTCCCCTTCTACCGTGTCTCGGCGTACAAACGTCGAGCCGACCGCTAATGTGTGGCTCAGACGGGCTTCGCTAGCTGAAGTCGGAGCCTAACGCGAAGGAATGTTTGTTGTAATTTGAGCCATCATCTCCAGCAGCGGATTTAACAGCCAGGCCAGCTGGCCCGACAGCACGGTCAGTCTGCTGCTCTGTCTGCTAGCTGACCGCCAATTAGCAGCTCGGTTAGCCGAGCACGGCGCTTTAAGTAGGTTACATGTGGACACGACACCGGGCGACCAAGTCCTGTGACCCAGGTTGGTCCACACAGGCTGTCAGGAGATAAGGAAAGTTTTCATTCTTACATGCAGGCTGCAGCACAGTCAGCGTTAGTCAACACACTGGTATTGACACAGTCGGACTGTTGACTCATGTAAAGCAGGACAAGTCAGCGCAGGTAGGAATAGGAATGTAGAGTAACTGAGGTTGTATGTATGAACTTAGCAGCTTGTGCGATATGTGAAAATCCTCAACACGCAGACGCCTCTCCTGCTGTCACCCACCTTATCTTTCCCCAGAGTTTGATTTGTTTTTAAATTCCTTTACAGGGAGAATCCAGAGAGAACATTTGATCTGGTGGTGCAGGTGGAGTGTCCGGCTTCTGAAAATGAGGGTAGGTTGTGTGTTTATTTCCATGGAAAGTGGACTTTCAGCAGACAGGTTGCTTCTGAGTGTATGAACAGCAGGATTACTGACTCATCTGAAACATTTAGTTGATTAGTTAAGTATGTTGAGTGACACAAAAATAACAACAACCATTTTCACAATTATTAAAGTAAGGATTTAAGATAGAAATTCCCCCAAAACCCTGGATCCCTGCTTCTCCAATGTGATTATTTGTTGCTTGTACCTGTTGAGTGTCACTGTAAAATGAAAAGACAAATAGACAGAAGGATAAATAAACACACTTGAGACATTTTGATGGGCTTTTCCTGGTAATTTAAACCAGGGTAATTAGACTAAACTATGATTGCATAATAAGTAATTATAACTTAATTAGTGGCAGTCCTAAAGACATCATGTTAATTTTTCTGGTTGTTACATTTATCAGTACCGAAATGATAGTCAGTTGGCATAACATTAGCTGTCAGCAAGTCCAATTACCAGTAATTAGATTGTGCCAATTATCAAGCAATAATCGCTTCTTGATAAAGTCATTCATGGTTTCAGTCTGGTTCGAAACTACCAGACAATTGAAATAATAATTAATTGTCGCCTTAACATTAATCTCAATGATGATTTTTATGTGTACTTGGCAGTTGTGTCTCTTTTAACTCCACGTGTTTTACAAAAATGACTATTTGTGGACTGATTGCAGGGATTGTACGGCTGCACAGTCGAGATGTCATGTAACATTGGCAGTGGTGTTATTCAGTGTAAGTCAGACAGTGAGCGTCACAGGACCTCACTGCATGACTAAGTGTGTACAATGAAAGCAATTATTATATCTATGTTGTTATGTCTGCTTCATTGTCTACTCTGTCAAGATCCTAAGGAAAAGAGAAGGTCAGCACTGAGTTTAGTAAACATCAGACATGTTAGCTGTTTTACAGTCTATGTTATGTACTATTCTATTATTAAACCTGACCATAGGTTAACTATTGTAAGTGTTTCCCTTGTAACTGCGTCACCATAAAGATTGTTTTAGAAAGATCACGGTTGGGTCAGCAAGCGGCTGTAACTGTTCTGCTGTTTTGCAGCGGTCAATAAAAAAAGTGCTCAGACTAGCTGAGGAAATGACTGCGGCCACTGAAGAACAACATTGTATTCTACCTTTATGTCAACTGGAAATAAAATAACATATATATTGCACATCAATGTCAAGTGTCACCCATAAGTGAACTATCGTGTAAAAACATTTTCACTGCACATTACACCAGCTGTCTTATTTTGCCTGCTCAGTTTTGACGTTAAAGAGGTGTTATGTGGACAGTTCACCTGTGCAGCTGCTGAGCAGACTAGAGTAGACTGAAGGTTTGTCCTTGGATGTAGTTCTGATATTGGATTTTAAACCAAACTCATAAACCACCACCCTGCACTGTAATAACTGACTTCCCCCACGTATGATTCAGGGTCAGACTCATATCCGGACTCCTGGTCCCTGGAGCACAGCTACAGAGCGGCGTTTGCACACCCTGTGGGTCGAATAGAATACGCACATTCTGCTCAGTCATTTGACAGAAGCACTCCTTCTGCTCTGTGCCCTGATTGGTTTCAAGAATGTCCCTGTTGAGGAAGTTGTTGTGATGTTGATGTAGAATATCTAGCAGCAGGGACTCATGATGTCGATGATGTCTGCGGTGAATTGCATTTTTTTTTTTTTTAAAGGAGTCGTTTCAGATAACCATACACAGAATGAAGCACTTCTCTTTTAATCAGATACATTTCCCTATCTTTCACTTGAGGTCTGTATAAAATGGTTATTGAGTGCTAAAGCTTAGCTGAAGGGACGGTAGTTGTTTTGCTAGCCCTCAGTGGATTGATTGTTTATAAATATTTCATATGCATGGTAACCCATAATCTACTCCGTAACTCTGCAGTTGCAACTTAAATTATGAGCTGAAAGTGTTAACTCTATGAGTCATAACAAACAGGGCATGGTCATGCTATGAAACCTCCACAACCACTTGCCACAAACTGGAGCTGTGTCTCTTAGGTACTTTGCCAAAAAGCACCGCTTTAGATTCACACGTCTTCCCACTACCTTACAGATGCAAACAAACAATAGTGCAATCACAATAGACACTAAAATTAAATTGTCATAGCAACATGCTGTGGAACATTTGAGCAATTGGAGAAGTGGTGGAAGGTTTCAGCTTGCTCATATTTCTCATATCTCCTCCTCACAGCTCAGGGAATAAAAGTTTAATTTTAGATTGATTTTGGCTGAATTTCAGTTCCCGTGTACTCTCCCTACCAGCAATACAGTTTATTGTGCAATGCTTCAGAATGACTGAAAGGGTGTCCTCTTTGAGTGATTGCACTCCCTACATGTGCGGTGTTTTGCTGATGCCGCACCAGTGCCATTCTCACCACATCCTGGTCCTGCAGTTCTAAAACTAGATCCATGTGTGAAGGCATCACTTGCTACTAACATAGTATGTAGGTTACCTCCCTTTGTTGATTGTAGTCATGATCAACCAACACAGTTTAAAAACCTATGTGTAGAAATGAAAATAATGTAGCCTTTTATAGATGGACAGCCTGTCCCTCAGTTTCCTGTGTTAACTTGGTTTTCACACATTCTGTTGTCAGCCCGTACATGCACATAACACCCACATGTTTGCAGAGAGGCCTACAATAAGGCTGCTTTTTATTAAACTTTTCACAGTGACCTTTTTAAATGGTCTCATAGCTTACTCATTACAGAGTTGCCATTTTGCCATAACTGTGAAAGTCCACAACTTAATATTTCTCTACAGTGTATCCTGAAGCCGATTTATTGTGCTGTAGGTTGCATTTTAAATGGTTAAAATGCTATTTCTGACCATCAGTCTGCATTCAGTAACCCATAATGAGAAATTATAAAGCCCCTATATTCAATGAATGAATATTTTCATGGATCACACGTATATGAACTGATAACAAAAACTGGGACAACAGTAATTGCATTCCTGACTATTTACAAATGTGGGGGTAATGTCACTATCAGAATTTCTATATAACTGTGATCAATGTGTCAGGTGCACCATTAGGAGTCATTGTCAGTGATGCAGGCATGGTGTGATAACAAAAGGAGCATGATAGAATGTTTTGCTTCCCTTGATTACTCTTCAACAACACTTAATCCAAACTTAAATAAGCACCTATAGCCTTCGTTGTTCCATCTAATCAGTTCACTGGGTGTTGACCACGTAAATATGTACATATTTTATAAAGGGAAGACAACTAACTGTGGTCAGGTGATGGTGTGTGCCAGGGGAAATTTCTGTGTTATGGATGCATTTGTAGAGTACAGCTCTTTATGTTTTATGCGTATGCTTTAATTGAGTGAATAACGCAGTCTAATATAATCTGTATCCTCCAGAACAATATGTAAATTGTGCATAATTATGTTTAAGTGTTTGAATATTGCGTGGCAGTTTGCTAAATAATGAGCTTCAGAATGAGACGGACAGTTCTGAGTGGCATCATAGCTCTTTTTCAAAATGATTATTCATATCTTTAACTTGTGCTTAAAGAATTTAGCAAAATTGTGCTGCAAAAAAGCCATTGGTACGTCTCTTATGATTTTTTTTTTTTTTTTTTACCAATAATGACTGATCTTTCCTAAGGTGGACAATTGATTATAGAATTTACCAGGAATTTGCATCCCTAATCAGTGTTAAAAATAGCCCAAGTCTAGCTGTTGTCAATTCTGTATATTTGCCATGTAGTATTTCCACAAATAAAAACCTGGCAAGAGACCAGTCTAAAATGATTTCCACTAAAATAAACAGTCGATTTGTGCTTTGTTGTGTAGTTTTTACATTGTTCACATTCCTGAAAGTCTGTGATGTTGGGCCAACACAGCAATTCAGTCGCTCTGAATGCCATGGATTTTGTGGCTATTGATGCATGACCTTTTCACTCCCATGTTGTGTAATTCACAGGCATCCAGATCAAGTTTTGTGTCTTACTGTGGTCAGGGACTACACTGTTAATCTGTATGCATGGAGCTAAAAGCATGTCAGTCAGATTAGTTAACTCTGCCAGTGATTCTGTTCCTGCTGGACAAAGTCCCAAATATTACTCCCATGGGTGGCTTTGAATTTGCTTGTTTTTTGGCAGCATAGCATTGGTGCTGCAGGGAACAGCACAAAAGTCCATCACCGTACAAATGTTATTACAGCACAGCAGTTAAAATATAATGTATGTGTAGGCTCTCGGGGTAGCAGACACTTTTTATTCACTTTACAATTTGCAATATTCTGTAATTGAAGTGCTGGTGTGGAAAAACACGAAAATTAAGCTCAGAGCTACTGTACAACGGTGGCAGTGTTCATATCTGGTCTTGCCATCACATTTCTAACCATGGATGTGTGGCTAGATGACAGACACTAGCCCTTTTTCCTCATGCAGGTCCATTGAGACCTGGCCTCCCTGTTCAGCCCGAGCTCAGTTCCGCTTAGCTCTGTTGGCTCAGTGCTCTGTGGATTCTCAGGCTGTGAGCAAGCGTTGCCTGAGATCGTGACTGGCATGCTAGCTACTAGCAGTCCTGACTACATAAAGCCATATTGACGTGCTTCCAGGATGCTGCCAAAGCTAGCAGATGATGCTGTTGCTGCCAAGGCAGTAGGTGGGGACAGATGCTACCTGTCCTCACCCACTCCCTCCAGCCAGATTGTTCCCAGTAACAAAGCAATAAACTTAATAGATCAGCATCAGTTTCACAGCAATATTCATGCAGCAATTAGGAAATTGATTGACTGTTAAAGAAAACCCCAAGGAGGGTAGCTTGGTTAGCAACGATGATTCACAGGACTAAGGTGTTGGATGTTCTTTGTGTGGTTTGCTTTGCGTGCTCTTGGCATGTATCACTAAGTTTTCTTTACATTACTCCCACAGCTCAGACATGCAGCAGATAAACTGGGAATTCTTCAGTGCTCCTTTTCTCTTGTAACAGATTGAGATTCTGTCCAGAGTCTTTCAGTGCGTTTTACTCCATGCATGCTGGCAGAGGCATTGAAACAAAACACAGTTAAGCACATTCTCTTCATATGGCCTAAAATCACAAATCACACATTTGCCTCGAAGCACTTTACTTTAATTTATACAACATATGACACCTTATACCCTTAGAGGAGGGATAAAAGCACTTGTTGTTAAATTGTTTCAGTCTCATGTCTGTGCCAGTTGAATGAAGTCAGTTGAATGCCATCGAGCTTGTGTCTCTTTTTTTTTTTTGGCAGAGACAAGTGACAGGTTTATTGTGCGTTCTTCCTACCTCAGATTAGCTGCTTACTGGAAATGAAACTATGTCGCACAAGTTTCAGCTGTTCAGCTCGCAAACGTTCTACGATGACTTCAGATAAGAAAAAAACAAAAAGCAAAAGTTCGGTATAGACTCCCTTTCGTTAACATGGCCTTATACTGTGTAGCTTTACTTTGTCCAATTATGAAAAGCTACTTTTGTTCTGTATCCTAAGAACATTTTCACTCAGACCCGCAGGTCTCTCGGTGTCACCTACTGCTCGCTAGTTAGTTATCAATCTGCTTCATTCTCTACTGTATCTCCCTCAAGCAGCACTGTGATGTTCCATTTTTTCCCTTGGCTTTCAACCCTTCTCATTTCCACCCTTCGTATTCACAGAGCAGAAATCTTGAGCAGTAGAACTTTTAGAAAAGGTTGAACACTGACATTCTGCAAAATGTCAGAATTGCTCCTTGACCCAAGCTTTGCCAGTTCTGTGGTCTGATTGGACTCCGGCTGCATGTTGAGTTCACAGTGGGCTCACACTCAGACGGGAGGCCATTGGAGTACTAACAGATGCCATGGCAGCAAGGAGGGTGTTGATTGGTCATTAGAGAGGCCACACTCCTTCACTCACACTCCTGAGAGGACCCCAGGGTCTCAAGCTTTGTTTATCTCACAACCCTTCTTCTTTTCTCTTTTATCTCCCCCATATGACTTCACTAAATTGGTTCTGACAGGGTAAGATATCAATCCAGGCTTTGTTGTTCTTTATCTGATTCCAGTGAACTGAATTGAGGAAGTCTCTTAACTTCCCCACTATGGTATGGTAATAACCACAGTGTAAGTGAACTTTGAGAAATCCCCTCCCACTCAACATCCTCCGTGTTTTTCAAATATACTACTACAATCTAAGCTGTAGCTGCTTTACCTCTTTTTATATCTGCGTTCAGGGTGGAGAGCGGTATTAGATTTAACACCATTCAGATAAGCAACTTTAATATGTACGTATAAATAAAAATTATTATTCTTAAAAAAGTGGAAAGTTCCTAATCACAAACTGAATCTTTTAATCACTTCAAGTAATGCAAATAAACAATTTTTTTCCACAATTTACATCTTAACAAATGATGTCATGACTGTTGTTTAAGGGAGAGGGAGGTAGTGTATTTGTTGGAGTGGTCACCCCCTCGACCCAAGTGTCGGCGGTTCGCCACCCGGCTACTCCTGCCATGTGTTAAAGTGAAGACACTGGATCCCCAAAATGTCAACAAAACCACAGCCATTGATGTGCGGACCATGCTCTGCTGACATTTGTGTAGCAGGTTGAATTCAATTTCAGTTGTAGATCCTCCTTAGCAAGGCTTTATTACAGTTACAAAGCAGTCAGCATTAAAACCAGTTTGTATTTTGGTTCTGGTTATCAAGACGACAAAGTTGGCAAAGCAGTGGTAGTGCTTTTCTTAGTGCTCTCCAGCGTTGTTCTTTTGTTTGTGTCTGCTATCATTTGTAGCTCCCTACTAGCAGCCATTCATCCATTCAGTAACTCTGTAGTGGCCTGCTGCTTGCTGAGTTTAGTTCCAGCTCTTTTCTTATTTAAGTGTCCTCACATTTCACCAATTTTTTTTGCTGAGAAGCTCAAGCTAAAAAAATATATGTTATAATTTTCATTTGATTTAGCTTTTAGCTTGTATAAACACGTTACCTCAGAAAAGTGAGCTACCAGGCAAGAAAATAGATTATTTAAAAAGTCTAACTTTGGATGTCTATGTCTTTGGCAATAAAACCGTGTTGCAAATACTGGGAAGTATTTTATTTATTTAAAACCCTCCTGTTCAGACAGGAGGGTTTGAAAGAGCAAGCTCTATTTGTGTGGCCATAAAACTCACTGCTATTGCTATTCTGTGTTCATTGATTCTGTCAAGGAACAGCTGCCTTCACACATACTCATTTTACTTGCATCTTGTATCTCCTGTCTCTATCTGTTCTTCCTTTCCCATATCAAGTTTTTCTTTGTGATCACACTTTGTTTGCACAGTTGCAAATAAGTCACAGTCCTTCTCACCATCCTTCTGATTTTCACTGGCTATGACAGGGGCAGATGCGCCCTACAGGAAAAATGGAAGTAACAGGTCACTTGGACATTTCAGGTGGTGCAACGTGACCTCTCCAAACCTTATGTTTTGGCACACGCACACACACACATGCACACACACATGCACACACACACCACCACTATCAGAATAGGTTCAAGTGGACTTCTCTGTTATTTCTACATAATACAGAGTATCATTGGCCAAACCATAGAGATCTGGAACAAACAGAGGTGGGGTGGAATAAAAGACACGGGGGAGAGAGGATGAAGTGATGGTAGATATGCTGATTGCAGTAGTCTAAACCAAGAGGTGAGATACTGCGGAGGTGCTGAGATTTCCCACTCACTGATGCACTACTGAAGCTCCATGGGCAAACAGATTTTTGTGTGAGAATGCGTGTTGCAGGTGTGTTTAAAAGGACAGCGTGTGTTGCTCACACATGGCTGTGTATGTATATGCACGGCTGCGTGGATCCGTGCGGCTGTGCATGACACGGAGGCACAGAATCTGTGAGAGCTGCGGGAGGCTCGTCTGAATTCACTAATGCTGCCAGACTGGGAGAACATGGAAAGACTTCTAGGCACTGACGCTCACAAGCTATTTATAGACTTCCCCTTTCTGTGACGAAAAAGTGGGGAAAAAGTAGGGACTCGATCAATAATTTAAAATGAGATGATTTTGATGAATGTGGAAGCGTTTCATCGCATCATCCTCACTTGCAGCCTCACAGTATTGTTGAGGGTGGCTTGTATTTTTTTGCCTGTGTGTGTTTATATGCATGTGCTATGCATCTTTGCGTGATGACAGATGAATTTATTCCCTTGTGACCACTCTTAAGCTATGCTCCAGCTATGCTGTGGGAATTTTATGTGTTTAAAAATAAACAGATGAAGCAAAGGCCAAGTTAACGTCCAGCTGAATTTAATGGAGCTTCTGAAAACCACTAGCGGGATCTATAACTCTTCTTCACATGCATCATAAGAATGGATCACAATTGATGTGCAAGACTGTACAGTATACATTCAGCAGAGCAGATGGCACAAGCATGTACAACCAAACGCACACAGTTACTCACCCACAAACACAGACAACCAATTATTGAGTCAAAGAACAATGATTGGCTGGGTCGTATGCATCTAAAAGTAATTTGGCCTAGTTTCACCCACAGATGAACAGGATTAGTGCAGCTCCTGCTCTAATGTAGCTGTAGTGATGTTAATCTGTCCTAGTCTGGCAAATTGGATTTCAAAAAAAGCTCTGCTTAAAAATATGTTGACTTTAATGACTCTCATGTCGAGCAGATTTTATGATGACATGATTTTAACAGGATTTAGCATTTGCTTACTCCTCATGAAGTAGCCCCTTTATCTAATTGTGTGCAGCTGGACTGATAGCTAATACCAGAAGCTCATGAAGCTTTCTGGTCAGGATCCCATCCTTGCTCAACAAGATGATACAGTATGGTCAAAAATTTTAAAATAAATGACTATTCTCAAAATAACAAGTATTTATTTTGCAAGAAAAATAAAAAAAAGGCAGGGAAAGGCAGAGATCCCTTCACCAGACCTAGTCTCATGTTGTTTTCTGGCCTTATGGGGCTTCTGCCACATAGACTGATGTGAAATGATCCAAAAGGCAGAAATATATATTCTCCAATTAAGGAAATCAACCTAGTTATTGACATGATATGACTACTGGTATCTTGACATCCCGACTGTTGTCCTTTAGACCTTAATTTTGTGGCCAAGGCCAAACCCAAGTCAAGCAGAACTAGAAGTACAAGCCTACTGTCTGTGCTGTCATTTCAGCTTCTATCCTCACTATTTACATGTCAACAGCTATGCCCCTGGGCTATGTCTCCTCACTCAAGGCTTCTCCTGTGTTGCCTAACACCACACAATTATGATGAAGATAATGGCGTTTACATGCGTGTAGTAGCCCTTACTGGCCCTTAATTTGGGTTCTGGCCTATTTTTCAAGACAGAAAATATAGGTCAATCTTGATGCCTTTGTGAATGTCTGAGACCATTTATCACTGCAAGTCATATAATTTATCTAAAGCCTTTGTTTTTGTACGGGCAGACACACTTACACTGCATATGCGTGTATGCATACACGCATACACTGATGCTTCCCTCGCCTTCCAATACTTCATCTACCTTGCAAATCGTTCTACCCAGTTCTATTGTTGGATCTATAAAAACTCTATACTGACAAATAATGGGATTTTGGATGGGATTTGTTTGTTGTTCAGTCTTAATAGGTTAATATGCGTTTTCTAGATCTTAGTATTACTGACCAGACAGGCCTGGACTGATACTTTTTACTACAGCTTTGGTATCAGAGGATGCTGAAATATTTCTGCAATCGATGCTTAATAGCTATGAAATTTTTTTAGCAATGTAGGTGTTGGTGTTGTCAACACTTTGTGTCCTGACCACAAACATAGCAACAACCACTGTCAAAGAACAGAAAATGTGTGACTTTTATCTTTTGATCTATTGTAAAACTAATCAACAACGTTAATGACTGATTTAGTTGTTGTTGTTGGGGATTTTATTCTAACCTTTACATTTTGGGATGTTGGTTAGATGTAACGAGCGCTTTGGCTATTTTGTGACATTTGTTACTAAAAAATCCTTTAAATGAAGAAAAAAAAAAAAAGATTATGAAAATAATTGCCATTGCAACTCTAATTAGGTCTTTGATCTTTGTCTGTGATTTAATGCTTTAGACGTCATCTATATGTGTGACAAGGAATTAAAGATGTGACAACAGCTTTAAATTAATGGGTCCAGTCTGTATGTTTATTAACCCACTTCAAACACACATTTGTGTATGAAAGTGGGTGTAGTTATGTTGACGTGTGTTAGTCATGTCTGCTGAATCACTTGTTGACTACGCACATTTTCCCCAATTCCTATGAGATTCAGTGGCAATATGCATGTTGTCACAGTTGAGTCATGCACAGTTTTGTGTGAATGTGTGAAATAAAAATGAGCTGAATTAAGTTGAAATCCATGATCGCAGGAGAGATAATGGAGTAAATATTCACCCTATGTTTGCAGTAAAACTTTACAGTTCAGTCAGTTTTTCTGTCATATTTCTGACCAATCACAGTGCAGCTTGTTGGAACGCCATTCAGCATAGCAGCGCTTTGTTAGAGGTTCATTAAGACAAGACAACATTTTTATGAAATGAGCATTTGATGTATTTATCAAATTAGTGCTCAGATCACATTATGTCTCAGACCCATGGCCAAACACTGTTCTGGATCAGTCGGCTGCCTGAAATAGCTCCTCTGCTTCCTCAATACCCCTGTCTCCCAGACATTCAGAAATATGTCCGAAAGAGAAAATTCTTCCGTTCGGTAGAATGAGCACCAGGTAATCCCTTCATGTGAAATCCTTTGTAGCACCGCTATTTAGAACCTTTACTCACATTTTCATTTTAATATTTGTGGTGCATTTAATTTACCTCAGAAAGTTTTGCTTTTTCATATTGTCTGTTTACGTCTCTTGCTGAAAAGTGTAAAGTCCATTAAGGTTGTCCAAACCCTAAGGTTATCTAAATATTCCCTCTGCTTTTGAAGCCAATTAAATTTGAGGCAATGTATGTCTGTGTATTAGTGTATGTTTCGAGATATGTTATTGTTTGCCCAGTATTTGTCAGAATTTTGTCCATCAGTTCTGCAGAAAACTGAGACCCCTGTGAGTGTGTTTAGGATTACGATTTTACACTTATAACAGATACAGATACAGTCTTTCCACGGATCATCCCTGTGGAAAGGTTGGCTGACTGACTGACTGACTGAGAGCTGTCTGTCTGTCAGCCTTTGCATGTGAACTTCAAATCACAGCTCTGCAGCTCCGAGCTTGTAGCCGCCAAAGGCAAGGCTTTACACTGTCATCAGCACCACACAGCTGCCTCTGGGTGCTGTGCCATATGACATTAACTGAGATCGATCCTCTCCACACCTCAAGGAGCTGCTGTGCTACACACAGTGCTTTCTCTGATTCTACACCCACCACCTCAAAGACTAGAAAAGAAACTCTCCCAGCATGTGTAACTGACTCACAATGACCCGATCGCCAGCTTTCGCCAGTAAATCTTCTAAGTTGTACATCCACAAACTAAATTATATTAAACTAATCAGGCTCAAGTGCTGTTTCTGATGACACCAAAAAAAATCTTATTTATTTTGACAGCAGAGCTTCAATAACAGGGTACCACTATAACAAATACTACTAACTTTTGCCCAGGTTAAAGGCATATAAGCAACCTCAAAAGTTTCCACACTAATTTCCTCATAGTTCAGTGAAAATGTTCACAGGCTATAGTCTTATTTTTTTATGCACATTAGCCTAATAATAGAGATGTTAATTCATTATGCCTCTATAGATGTTGTTTTTTGACTGAGGCAGATGGTTGGACCATATGGAGAGAAATGTATGATTACATGAGGAAATGTTGGTTTCTCAGCCAGCTAGCCAAAAACCTGTGATGGAATAACTATTACCTGTGCTGTTGCAGTCAAACCTCTGCAGCCTGCTTCCTCTATTCCTCCATGCATTTGGAAACATCTAGGTCATATCTTGAATTTCAGTTTTCAAATTATTAGGGCACATTGCTGCTCTGATATAAACACTTGATTGTTACAGCAACTGAATTTCCCGCAGTTGAGAGAAAGTTGGAGAGTTTGTGAGACACTGGTTGTTTTTTCTTAGCTTAGATACTCACCCCCCCAGCCCCACCTCCCCCAAAAAACAAACATGCAGTCTGCGTTGTGTTGAAGAGGCAGTCATGTGAAGACAGTGTTTGACATAATGTTGGACCAGTATGGAATCTGACTGGGAATATCAACGCTGATATGTGGTGATACACAGAGGCTGTCACAAAGGTTGCATCCATATGCTGCGCTACTCATTCGTGAAGCTGTGAAATTGGGTTGCATCCCAACTAGCCTGGAGACAGTATCACTTTCCCTCTCTTTTTCTGCTTCTCTCTCCGTCTCTTCTCCCCCTCTCCCTACCTCTTTCTCTTTCAGTTTATCCTACTGATGCATTTTTCTCACATAGCTGGGAAGACAGAACTACTAATGTGGCATTAATAGGGTCACATCATCTCCATGCAGCTCTTTCTTTCTTCTCCTTCCAGTGAGGCTGAGGCTGTTGTTTATCTTCTTCAGATGTAGCTATAGAAATGGCTTAGAAATCCCCCAGGCTAACATCTCTCACATGTGAAGCCTGCCAGTTGGTTTTTTTGGCAGGTAAAGCAGGTTGTACCTTAGAGGGTATTTTCCTTTGTTTATTAAATTTTCCAAGCATTGGAATAAAATTTGATCAGTCTTTTGCAAATATAGACCCATTTACAGATCTAATGTTGGGATATATTTGTACAAAAAATATATCTTTTGTGTGTCTTGTATTTGCCATTTGTGTGTCATGAGATATATACTGTATACAAATTAAATATCAAGAACAAATCTAGTGCCTGCATTTTTAGAGCGAGTACTTTATGACTGTCTGTCCCCAGTCCTTATTTGTAACAACACAGTGTGACCAATCAGTATTAGTAAACTAAAGGACCATATCATCGTTAAGAAGTTTCTCTTTCTCAAAACCTCTGCTCACTAAATCAGCATGAAATGTAATGCCATTTGCAGTGTGCAGTCTGAGACTTTATAGGCAAAAGGGAAAAATGTTTTAAATGTCTGTGAGTGTGTTCTTCTTTCTGCTGGCCTTTGAAAGATGCCAGTTAATCTGCTTACTCCTTTAATTGTGAGTGGAAGGGTTGGGCCTCCTCCCAGCCAGAATAAGGCTACTGATCCAGAAGTAAAACGATGACCACCACAGTTATTCCTTCCTTTAACATGTGCAACCCCCCTAGTCTTCTTTAGCCACCCCTCGTCTCCTCCTCCTCCACTATACCCTCCCTCAGAGGGAAGAAAATTCCTTGTTCTGACAATAGACATTTTTTGCCATATGTTGGCTTGACATCTTCATCAGGTTCACAGCAGGTTACCTTAGTTAACTTTCACTCCACTGCCTGATGGGATTTTCTCCCTCTGTTTTTCCAATCGGTCCGGGCTCAAAGTCTAGACGGCCTCCAAGGCAGGGTCCTTCCAGCCCTGTGTCCACAATGGCCGTATTGTGGACGCTTAGTAGTGGTAGCTTCCTCCTGTTACAGCGAACAGGCTAGTGCTAAAACAATGCTTTTGTCCGGGGGCATACGAAGGGGTCTAATCCACTACATACTGTGAAATAAATCTCTCTCAGAGATGAGAGAGTGAGCGAGAGAAACGGAGTGAATGAAATCATTGCCAGGGAGGTTAGAGTGCAGCAGTTTAACCCCTGGCCAAGAAAGAGGGAGGAGAGGAGGCAAAGGCAGCGAGAGAAAGGAGGAACAAGGAGAAGCAGGCGCTACATCCCTTCATCTCCAGAGCACGGATGGAGAAGAGGGGCTGCCAGTGGCTTTCACAGCCTCTCTTCTCACCAGAGGAACTGCTGTTCACCATATGGGATTTGGCCTCTCTTAACAAACAGGCCCCCTATTCACTCGCAACACACATTCAGTCGCTCATGGAATAAGGTGAAAAAAGTGCATTTTTTATGCCTTTAGAAGACTGGATGGCCATAAGGGCTGTAAGTCTGTGTTTGATTCACATAGTATAGAGAATTATAAACTAGAGGCTTTTATCTAAATGTGTATTCACACTGGATTTAGAGTTAGGTTTTTTTTGTGTTTCACTGAAGTCTCTCTCAGAACCATGCATTCAGGCCACTGTTATTGAACTGCTAAGGTGATCCTATAGAAACACAGTGCAAAACATAGACCTCTGTACTGTGGGTGTGTTTCATGTTTATCATATGCCTTTTCCAGCAGTTTGCAGAGGCTATTTTTATAAATCTTGTGTCAGTCAGAGTAAGTCAGTAAGTTAGGTTTTACTTTTTTAGTTTAGTGACAAAATGGCTTAAAGTTAAATAACTTGCTATGCTGTACTGGGCATTGTGAGGTTTCTGACACACTAGTGTTATGTGCCAACTTTTTTTTTCCAGCCAGCAGCATTAGGGCAGCATTAGGAATGACATCCTCTGCCAACAGTTCCTTTTTAGCCTACTTGGAAATCCCAAGAAGCATAGATTTATGCCAAGACGAAGATGCCAGCATTTTTCATTTTTAGCCTACTTGGAAGTACCAGTAGACACAGATTTACGCATAGAATTGAAGGAATGAGAGATAACTATCCAACCATCCGTCCATCCATTATCCTAACCTATTCCAGCACTCATTAGGTGAGAGGCAGGGTACAGCCTGGACAGGTCATGAGAGATAACTAGGTAGACTTATTTCTTGTTTCTCTCTACAGTGCACAAACATGTAGCTTGACAATTTATTCTGGTTAATCCCTTTATGTTTAATGATCCACCTGAGCAGGTAGGAAAGAAGTGCTTTTAGTTGACAGAGGCAGAAATCTACCTCACATGCAATGCATCCATCTCTTCCCCCACTCCATCGTTCATCCTCTCACTCCAGCACCTATTGGCCTGCTCTCAGTTCCCAGCTCCCCTCACCTATTAACCCTCCTTTCTCCTCGCTCACTCTCCTCATCCGACTTGTAAAGACAAGCATTTCAGGAATATCTAAAACATGGATTTTTGACCATGTACACCCACCACCTCCCTCTCCCCGGTATCTGTGTCAGAGCTCAGGGGCTGCCTTCATGCCGCCCCCATCGTGACTGTTGGAGGTCAGCCATGCTTGAAACCCTCAGGGATCAATGGGCATGGTTTTGTCCAAGTAAATATTCACTCCTGAGCTTGCTATCTCTCTGTCAACATGCATGTACTTGTACAGTACACATTTGCAAACAGGCACACATGCACTTTGCAAACAGAGACCCGCGGTCATTCAGTGATCTTGTCATCACATTTGCCCACCTCCATTTCCCTGAGTGTGAATGGAGGAATATAACTCTGGATAGGTGATTTCAATTCAATTCTCACCAACCGGATCTGTTTACACTCCACCAAGGTGAAATATGCTATAGTTTGTTTTCCTCTTGTCACTCTAGCTGCCACTGATTTCACACCAAATCGACTGTTTGCAACAGCTCTTTATAGATTTTGTCAACAGTAGAAATACAATAAACACAATCTGAATGGAGATACTATAGGTATCTGTCAAATCAATATAATATGCAGGCAAGCCTAAAAACATGATTAGCATGACTGGTCTGTTATCAGGTGGGTAGCAGTCAAGGGAGGTCCATGACTCTCCCTTGTCTAACATTTAGCTTAATGAAGTGTCCTTGAGCAAGGGACTGTATTATAGCCAAGCTAATACACCAATAAAGTAAACTTGCAAAATCCAAAAAGTACAAGATCCCACAAAGTTGTAATATTCAGGCTGTGGCCAATTAGGAATTTCACATGGTTGACTTACAGTATCATGTCAAAATACAATACTCATTACAACTCTTTTAACCTATTACACAGCGGACATTAAAACTGTAGAATTCACATTTTAATTGCATTATTTTTTGCCCAGCATCGTGGAGCTTGTGTGTGTAGTTTTGAAAAAGGGGAGGCAGGATTAATCTGTGCAAGATCTGTCATGGTGACATTTGTGTCCCCTGGCGGAGCAGCAGGAGTCCTCTTTACCTCTGTAACCTTCAACTTTCAGCCTTAACCCCCTTCAGGCCCCCTCTTGCGCCCACCACACGCCCAGCACGTCCAAAGGGACTGGGATACAAATACAAGAGAGTGAGGTAAAAAATATGAAGGGGGAGGGGTTGAGGTGAAGAAGTGGACAGAAAGCTGCAGAGGAGGGCGGAATTAGAAAAGAAAAAGAGGTTGTGGAAAGAAAGAAGGGAAGTATGGGAAACTGAAAAATAGAGGACCAGAACACATGAGAGGAAAATGACAACAGGAAAAGAGAAGCAAGAAGCAAAATGATTGGCAGAGAAAGGTGGAGGTAGAGCAGAACAGAAGAAGTAAGACCCCGTAAGACAGAAAGGAAAGTGCAGATCGAATAGAGCAGAAGCAGGATAGCTGAATGACAAAGGAAGGAGTTTGGTAGTGCTCTGATGTTTTAAAGTCTTTCTGTGACTTGCTACAGCTCATCGTTTTCAACCTGCTGTGCTCTCTTTATTTAAACCCCCCTTCTCTCTTCGCACCACTATCTCTCAAACATACAACATACTGAACTAAACAGGTCTACATATTATACATATACACTGTTCCTGCATAACATTATGACCACCTGTACAGTCCAGTGCAATCCGATTCAACAGCTTTGCCATGAACTCCACATTTGCAAAGTTGCAACACTGCAACATTTGAAACGGTCAGAAATGTGATAATTCTGCTATATGTGGATTATTGAGGTCATTGTGGGTGGGGGAGTCTTACTGGTCTCTAATGTTTGGACCCTTTAGGGAGACGACTTTAGGGAAACGTTTCTCACGTTTCTGACAGTTCTAACTTAAAAACAGAAAAATTATGACATTATAAATGTAGAATTCTTGGCAGAGATGTTGTATTGGATTGCACTGGACTTTACAGGTGGTCATAATTTTATGCCTGATCAGTGTTTATAAATTAATCACTTAGTGACAAGGTTTGTTATAAAAGAATCTGTTCATCTTTACTGGTTTTGGTATTAGCCTTTCACAAAGTTTGACTTTGCAAACACTCAAACAACTTAATGTGTTAATTTAAACTAGTTATTCAACTAGTTATTTTATCAACTATAGCCATGTTAGCATGGCTGAATTAGTCCATCTTGCTTTCACCTTTTCCTCAGTCTTTCTTTTGTATTGTACTGTTGTACTCACAGTTACAAGACATAATTTAAAGCTACAGAAATACATGATAGCATTTACAGCCTACACTGAGAGTTTCCTCTGTGTTGAATGGCGGCCATTTATTGGCACATATGCAATGCAGCTGCTGTCAGACTGTGATTTTAAATCAATCCCACTCCTGCTGTTGTACAGCCATGGTTGGTTCAGCCATGATCATGGACACTTGCTGTAGAAATGTGAGCAATGTAGGAATGTTTTGCTGTTGTTGTTGATGTTGATGTTGTTATTGTTAGAGCCTTTGCCATTTTCTTACTTATGCACACCTGATCAATCACTGCAGAAGGTAGGCTACACTTTTGGGAAAAGTGCACAAACTCTACGTAACAATCTGCTTCCTGTCCTCGTCTCTTCCATACCTCTGACTTGTATCTCCAGCAGCAGTTCCCATCCTGTCACCCAGTAAATCAGCATAAAATAGGCCTAACTGTGCAGATCATAGGGTGAGAATAGGGGGGTGGCTGGAATTGGAGTGTAGAGCTTTGAATTATGCGGCTTTTTTTTCCTGCGCCGCTCTTTTCAAGATGGGGCCCATGAAATTATCCAATAGGATTATGTAAGGCATCATGGATTCTGCTGTGTCCTGCCATCCGTTTGTCCTTTGTATTCCTCTCTCTTTCTCAGGCAGCCTGGTGTGTTAGCCGTGAAGTTACACGTGATCCTCACTTCTAGTTTTATTAATATTAACATGTTTTGGGGGGTATGCTTGGAACAGGATCTTAACCAAATATAGCTGTTGTTATTGGTGACATACATTGTTTAATGTAGGGACTTTATTCACATTATATTCTATACCTGTTGTACTGACATAATTATGAAACCTTCACATTCAGGTTGTCTCTGCCAGCTTTATTTAGGCCTTTTGTACAACCATGACAGTGAACCTGGCATGTGAGAGCTCATCATTTCAAACTCTTGCTGTTCATGCTGAGGTCACAGGGTGACCTTGAAGCTGTGGAAACCATGTTTACCAGGGACCCCTGTGTCCAGACAGCTTTCTTTCAACCACATGATATAAGCCTGAGAGAACCAAGGTTTACTTTTTAGTTTGGAGGAGAGTTCATGCTGCAAGAATGACGCTAAAGAAACAGTGGGCAGACAGCTTGTTACCACAAATGGTGATTTTGTGCAGTTTGATATATTTCTCATATATAAATTTGTTAGTCCCATCTTGAACAATGGCCATCCTAATGACTATAATATCAAACTATCAGTATAATGTTGCTGCTTATTATTCATGCAAAATAATATCATATGAACCGGCCGAGGCAGATGGCCGCTCCACCCTGAGCCTGGTTCTGCCGGAGGTTTCTTCCTTTTTAAAAGAGAGTTTTTCCTCTCTACTGTTGCCCGGTGCTTGCTCATGGGGGATTTGTTGGGCTTCTCTAAATACCGTTGTAATGACCTTAACATGTGAAGTGCCTTGAGATGACTCTGTTGTAATTTGGCGCTATATAAATAAATTGAATTGACTTGAATCATTCTCTGTGTCTCGGACTGCAACTATCGATTATTGCCAGGTTTTTTTTATTTTTTATTAATTAATTAGCAGTCAACAAAGACACTCACAAGGAGGCAGAAACACTTACTAAATGCTAAATCCTTCATTTATAGTCCTCAGCTAACTACACTCAGTAACTGACATAGTAGTTAGCTGACAGCAGTAGAACTGATAATTTCCTGTCCCTCTGCAAATTGATTAATTAACATAGCTAAACTCTTTGCACTAATATTCTTTGCTAGAAAGCACAATCACAAACTCCTATGAACTATGAACCTTTAGCTTAGACTTTGCCCTTCAGCAAATATCCTGGCTTGTATCAATGTAGGAATAATTAAGCAAATGAACTACAGTATGTTTTGTTGCGATTGAAACATGCATGATTTGGCATGTAATATAATCATATCTACACTGAGAATATAGATTTGCATATTTACAGCACATACAGCCCAGACACTCTCTCTTGTCTTTCACTGTGTGCTGCTGTGTGTGTATGTATTTATATATTAATTTATATATATATATATCTGTGTGTGTGTGTGTGTGTGTGTGTGTGTGTGCGTGCGTGCACAGAATCGCAGCAGCCACCCTTGCCCCCACCCCTCTCATTAATATGTATGTGTTCTGAGGCAGCTAGCGAAGACGGTGTGTTTCTCACCCGCTGATTAATGCTGTCTGTCAATTACCTCTAGATCCAACCGTGCTGTGGAGCTTCCCCCAGGACCACACAGACCAGGTTGGAACACACTCTTCTTTTGCTTTTTCATTCTCTCTCTCTCTCTCTCTCTCTCTCTCTCTCTCTCTCTCTCTCGTGTTTTTCTCTCTCTCTCTCTCTCTCTCTCTCTCTCTCTCGTGTTTTTCTCTCTCTCTCTCTCTCTC
>OMLM01003489.1:59056-70981 GCA_900302695.1 Helostoma temminkii
GCAGGAGGAAGGGGGGAGGCAGGAGGCATCCTGGGCTGCATTTTTGTTAAGCCTGTGCATCTGGGAGCAGCATGCTTGTAAACCATAGCATCCCTCCTCATCACATGAAAGCTATGGCGGTTATTTTATAGTATAGAATCTATTTTTCTTCTACCCTCAAATCCTATTGTCTTGAAGAGCAAACATGACAAGAATCCATAGCATGTGGACAGTGCTTGGTATGAAGAATGCCATAATAAGTACTATGTAGCATTTACTGTTTTCAGTATAACAATGACTCAACAAAGAGTGGTCTGACGCTGCTCAATGTCTTGTATACATTTGACATGTTACTGACATTAGTCAGTACATACACTCATTAATATTGCAAAGCTGTATTTCCCAACTTCACACTGTTTCAAGATTTCAAGTTTTGCAGTGTCCAGCAGATGGTGAAATTATTTATAGACACTGTACTGAAGACACACACACAAGTTTGAGATGACTGAATCCTCTATTAAACATCCAACAGCAACAGAAATTCTGACACCTTTTATATAATATTTATACATGCTAAATACATCCCATTTGTTTATTGTATATGAGAAATAAATAACTTTTTCATGCGCACATTGTTAATATATGTCTTTGTTTTTTCTAGTTACCTACCATGGTTCGAAATATACTACAAGCTGCTAAATACCCTGGCAGACTACCTAACGAAACAACAGGTAATGATCCCTTTTGGACATTTACAGTACTACTTGCATCCAGAATCGTATGTGCCTTAAGTGCTGTAAAAGTACAACCATAAGACATGGTGCTATGATTTTTCTAAGAAGCATAGAGATAAATGTTTTTAAACTCTGTTGTACGATATTTTTCTCCATTCCGTTTTCTTTTTCTGCATGCTGCATGTTGTCTTTTGTGTGGAAGTTTTGTTCACCGTCTTGGGCTCGACTTGGCTCCTGTTGTTAGCAGCAACAATGTTGACATTTCACAGACCAAACGCAGATCTGACACTGGAAGTTATTCCTGATGATTTACTGGAAAACAAATCGTTCAAAAAAACATACACACACACATATTCACATACACACAAATGTAAGCACTTCATAAAAGTCTTTTCCCCTGACTATTCACTGCATTGTACTAGCAAAGGGAGGGGAAATGTAAAATATGCAACAAACTGGGGAGATGTGCAACGTCTAGCGCAGAGGGTGTAGGTGATGTTCCCATGTTTAGACTGAAGAGAGAGGAAAAAGGAGGGAGGGAGACAGAGCAAGGGAGAGATGCAGGGAGCTTTGGGACCGCTTTCAATTGTCATGTAGTCACTGCTTCCTCCAAGAACCTCAGAGAGCAGTGATCAGGACTAAGAGTCTTGCTAAAGAAGACAATCACATAAACATTCAACATACACACACATTTCTGTGACTGAAAGGAACTCAGCAGTAAATTCAAATAAAAAAGACACACAGAGCAGGACAGTTTGTGTGTGAAGAAGAGTGAGGAAGAGAGAGAGGCAGAAAGATTGCCGGGAATCCTGGGTGACTGAAGTGTTAGTGTGCATGATTTGGTTTCTATTTACCCCGCTGTCCGTTCCAGGCGAGAGGGAGATGTTGACAGACGAGGGAAGACAGAAGAGCGATGAGGGTTTAAGGCGAGGGGTAAATGAACTGTTTCCCCAGGCCGTGTTGCTGACCATGCGTGTGAGCATTGAGCCTCTCATGACAGGAGGCCGTTCGATTGCACACACACTAACACCCCTCCCTCCCACCTCTTCTCTTTGCTGTATATTACCAACCATTTCTTTTGGGTTTCTGTCTCTCTGTTGCACACACATACATATAGACTCACACTCACATTTCCTCAAACAAGCAACGGCTCATTGCCAAAACCAAAACAAAGTTCTCAGAGAGGGTAACAGAATAAGAGGCTAAAACTAAAAACAGCGCCCAACTTCTGGGTTCACAGTAGTTAGTTTAAGTACAAGTTGCAAAGTGTTGTCCCCTTCAGTTCTCCAGCTAGAGTCCCGAGAGTGTAAATAGCAGTCTTGTCGTAGAGCTCATAAATGCTGGGAGGATAATCTCAGGGTCTGTTCTGTGGTCAAGCTAGCTCTGACGGCTTCTTAAAGCCGTGTCTTTGTAGCGGGGACCCTTGCTTAATTACTGACAGGCCACTCTCGACCATAAATCAACGCTGCTGGATAATAAGCGTCTGCAGCCTTACACTCAGCCGTCTTTTAACCTCACCATTGCTCGTTAAATATAAGTCAGTCGGATGTTTTGGAGCCCTTCAGGCCTTGCTGCAGGATTGCCCCCCGGTCTGCAGCAGTGCCTGTCCTCGGACTCTTGTTAAGATTGACACATAACTTGTGACATCTACAAAACAAGTAAATAACATGTATTTGTCTTATGTTTTTTCTTTTGTTGTTTGTGTGTCTCTCTCTCAGGAAAATGACTTGAATGACATGCTGAATTCCCTCTATAATCTGCCTGTGCCAAAGCCCTTCACGCCAGTCAACCTGAGTGTGGTAGGTATAGATCTCATATTCCCTCTTATCAGAGGCAAGACAGCTAAGGGTTCAGACAGAAACACAGAGAGAGAGACAGGTAGGTTACTGTAGTAATGTTTTGAATGCGGAAGGAGACATGGTAAGTTGGCTGAAGTAATTAAAAAAAGACATTAAACACAAAAAGTATTATAGACAAGTGGAGACAATGATGGAAGAATAGTGAGAACTAAAATGAAACTGACAGAAACAAGACATGGGGAGACAAAGATGAAAACAGAAAGGGTCGACAAGAAGAGATCAACAAATTATAGAAGTTGAGTTTAAGGGAACTAATGAGGGGATGGCAGAGTAGACACAAAGTGGAGGACAGAAGGAGGTTGAGATCAGGTAGGAACAGAGGGACACAGACGCTCTTGGACTGACACACTGTTTAAAAACAAGATGTGGCGCTAAAACAGGTCTTTGTGTGATAAGCCTGAGCTGGACATGTTTAAATGTGCAGGGTCTTTTCTCCCGCTTATCAAAACTGAAATGGCTTAATGAGTCCAGGTCCCTCAAAGTCAGCCCATGTTTGTATTAACTGACACAATCTCTGTTTTAAAGCTCACACACAAATCAGTTATTGCTCCCATAAGCCCGGCCTGTTTAAGTAGAATAATAGTTGTCAGTGAGACTGCTAAACTTATAGTGGTTTGCTCACTAATATCTCTATTTTTGAGTTGCTTAGACTCCATACTGTTATCTGATAAAAACAGTTTCAGTGTTAGCCTTTGTCCTTGAGGACTGCCGCTCCTTTTTTGGACCAATTAAACAGGCAACTGGGTGTTTTCTGTGGCAGAGGTCTCAGAAGGAAACACATCTAATTACACAGATGAATATACACCATAACAAGACTACTAGGCGGTAATCAATACATATGAAGGTTAACAAGGTCAATTAAGATTTATTTTTTGTGTGTCAGTTTTTTTTCTTATCAGCTCTCTATGTGAACAAAACCTTTTTATCTGAATCTTAAGCTTCACTGGAAAAGAAGCCCCGGAGAACAGAGGTGATAGCTTCATCTTTTTTCAGGAGAAGCCACCAGTTTGATATTTAATTGATGAAGCAGAATTATTCCCTAAAAGAGTATTTTTTTGTTTTATCATGGAAGCTGAGAAAGAAGAAGGATCATTGTCCCCTTTCATGTGTGAACCCTGTTTTGCTCTCTCTCTCCCTCTCTCATTGTGCAAGAATGAGCAGTTGTATATTGCCACTGGGCAAGTACTGAGAGATCGGCGAAGCACGGAGCCGGTGAGTGGAAGGGAATGAGTGAACGGCAGAAAAGGGAGGAGGGAAGGAGGCTGCTGTGAAATATGAAACTGCTGCTGCACTAATCGCATGGGAGCAACGGCTTTCCAATTTGGCCAAATAAGCTGTGCTATCTTTTTAAATATAACAAAAACAAACTATCGTGGGCCTTGGTGTATGTTTCTTCTCCTCTGGAAAACAATCAAACTTTGTAAATGATTAATGCCATTCCACTCCGCTATATTCTCTCTCTGAATATCAAAAGTTTTTCCCTCTCTGTATGTTTAAAGCAAAGGCAATTGTGCTCAAAAAGTCTCCTTGATGCCTTTCCAGTTAACCCACTTTCTATGTTTTTATATAAACATGTCTTCGAAAGAACAAAAAAGAGCAGATAAGCAAGTAAACAGCCAATGAAAGCCTGGGTTGAGTTGAAGGGCATGGCTTGTGATTGTCACAGTGCCATGCCTTGTGAATATGTAGACCAATGGGAAAACATTATATAGCAGACAGAGGAAGAAAAAGAAAGACTGAGATGCTGAGAGGTTTATACTGTACTTTACTGTATGTATGTCTTCAAATGTATCTCCCAAAGTCCCCAATCTTTTATCATAATTTACTTTTTGGCTTATTTAGTTTTAATGGCGTTTCTCGTCTACAGTGTTTATGAATAAAACTTTCCAAAGATGACTATGAAACAAGATTTCTTTTAACATTACTTGCTTTCCACTTCCACAAGTGCTTCTAAAAGAATGCTTTTACTTTAGATGATTAAAAATGTAGCTAATACAGTTTCAGGAAACAGCTCTGAGAAGTAAAACAGGCAAGATGACTTTTTTTTTATATAATAAAAAAACTGAGTTCGGTAAAAGTATTTATCCTCTAAATTATTTTATCAGTAACTGTTTAACTAATCTGTATTTATGTGCTATAAAATTCATACAGCTAGTGACTTCTGTGATTTTATGTGTAGTAGCAGTAGTTTCACCATTAGCCGTAATTTAATCTGTCCTACCTCTGCTTCTCTGCTCGATTATATCAATAAATAAGCAATATTCCCCTAAATAAAAAATTATGTGGCAACATTCAACAAATTGTTATCAAATAAACAAATAAAGCATTAAGTACATAAATTCACATATTACATTGCACATTCTCCAGGGCAAAAAAAGAAACTGGTTTGGCTGTGTCGGAAAATCAACCTAAAATTCATGTTTTTTATGTATGTAATTAAACTTGTACATTTAGCTGATGGAAACACTTGTGACGCTGCAGAGTATTCTAGTGTTTTCCCGTCTCTACAAAAGTTGCAGGTAAATTTAAAAGAACTCTTTAAAGATTGCTTTAACTACTATGTCAAAAGTAATACTCCATTTATTTTTATAGATACATTTAAGTTATGATGGTAGTTGTGCAAAATAAAATATGGCTATGGTAGAGCATTAAATGAAACTACAAATTCACGTATTGTAAGAAAGAGCATGTATGAGTTAACAAAACTTGCTCATGCTTAAACACCTTTTGCACAGGTAAAAACACTGACCAGAGACAGAGCCTTCAATGTTGGTTTCAGTTCATTGTTTTTACTGCATCATTCTCTCCCCTAAGCTTAATAATGTCCCTCTGAAAATATACATTAATGGTTGTTTACCCACGATAATTGTTTTCACGTTTTTCAAACTTAATACACATGCACTTATGGAGAGATTTTATTTCTTTTACTTTTGTTTTTACATCAAACTAAACATTTCATAGTCAACCAAGGCAATGCAGTTATATGCTTTATTTTCTTGTTAATTATTACAGTCTGTTAGTGTTTTCTTTGCTCCAACACTGTCAATTAAGATTAATTAGCATCAGGCTTTTTACTGGTGGTAATGTAACAGTCTGTAGAAATATTCCTTTGCTAAAAGGACATATATAATATAACATAAGGGAAATTCTAGCAGCACTGTATGTAGTAAAATGTTCTCTCAGCTTAATGCTGTAAACATTTGAAAGTGTTGAGCGAGTTAGCTAAATAAAGTCATTTGATTTGGGTTCAACAACTGCTTTTCAAAATAGTAATGAACGGATGAATACAGGCAATGAAAATGGTCATGATTTTCTTTCCCTGGTGTTTTTTTAACCTTCATATCTTTTCTGTCTGACTGTGACGGGCTTTGTCTCTTATCTGATTTTCTTCTGTCTCTATAATGAGAGACGCCTTTCTGGCTTGGTAGTGATACTTTCAGTGGTGTTGCTGATTTTAAATGGTTCTTCTTATGTTTGCTTATATACAGTAAGATATAACTGTCACATTGTCCTCAATTTATACCATTTATTTAGCTGGCCCTGATTTTGAAATATACACTTTTTTCTATTTAATATTCCTTTTTTCCTAAGGTCCTTTCAAAGTACTTATTGATTGAAATGTTTGCCTCAGAGGTGCATTTGTGTTTTGTGATCAGACAGAAAGCAGCCAACTCTCAGGTGCTAGATGTCATCCTGCATGTCACACGGGCCACAAATTGAATAAATTCTCTGCTATAAGAAGAAAGACAGTGTTTTAAACTGACATTATTTGTTGGATGATTTGCATAACAAGCAAGTAGTAATCATATGTTGGACCTTGTATGGTTGACTAAATGATAACATTTAACTTGAAATACTGCGCTTGCAATGTGAGGTAAAAGTACTAAATAATCCAGTGGAGTGAAGACTTTGGATTTAAGCAACAGATGGTCGAGCAAAGGCCTAGAGAAACACAGGTGTAATAATGATACAGGAGAGTGTGTGTGACAGACACAATTGTGTGTTTCACTTGGTGGTTTGTCTACCTGTCTCCAAACAGCACCTCTCTCAGGCCCCTTTGATCTGAACACTGAACCTGCCCTGCTCTCCCAAAGTGAGACAGGCAGCCCTGTGATCCTCTAAACAACCTCTGTGTGTGTATGTGTGTCTTAGACTGTGTGGATGCGCACATGTGCGCGTATACTTTTGTGTGTGCCCCACAAGCCTTTTTAATGCTTAAATAAAGACTCAGTTTTTCACCGGAGACATCACCCCAGTCTGTGTCTATGGGGAGCTGAGCTGCTATTGAGTTTTCTCTGTTCTGTAGGCCTGATAAAAGCATTGCCACAGTTCAGACACCAGCTCAGCAATTCATATAGACAGAGCTGAAGATGAGCCATAAATCATAGAACAAAGTGAACGGCCTTTTCCCCCCTTCCCCTCATTCTCTTCTGTTTGAGTGGTATGCTTCACTTGTGACCTTCCCTCTTCTTTCTCCTGCATGTTTGTGTTGCAGCACTCCTACTTCATCGCCCCGGATATCAATGGTCTGCCAACTATCCCTGAGAGTGTAAGTATTCATGGAAAGAGAAAAGAAAAGAGACAGAGGGGGTGTAGAGAGATGCCTCTCTTCTAGAAACATCTCTGCCTCTAATCGTTTTTAGTCAGATACACTTGTCACCTTTTGAAATTATTGCATCATCCTCTTGTTTCAGTTTTGTCTCCTGTGGTGCTTGTACTTTTAATGTTGAAAATCAGTGATCATGAGCAATTAGAGGATTCAAATTGAACACGTTTTGTATTCAACTCAAGTCAAGCCTTTATGGCAGGGCACACCATGTGTTAAACACAAATCAATCTGCTAGTTGTAAGCAGCATTGATTGAGTGATACAGTGTTTATTTTGTAAATGTGACTGTATCTCATCTATTTATCATCACTGCAAAACAGTATGTGCAGAGGTGGAAGACCAAGTCCTTTTTTTTTCCAACCAGCACTGTACATCTCTCTTTATGGCACAATCTAGGACTCTGACAGTCTGTAGCATTGACACTTAACTGTAGGCAAAATGTGCAAGGACAGTTTGTTATGTACCTGCATATCCTTCTGTTCCCGTCTATCTCCAGAGGAACCTGACAGAGTACTTTGTGGCTGTGGACGTCAACAACATGCTCCAGCTCTACGCCAGTATGCTGCATGAACGGCGCATCATCATTACCTCAAGCAAGCTTAGCACTGTGAGTTCATTCTCTCTCATTCTCTTCATGCTGCAGTCAGCTCTCAGCTCTGCCCTATCAGACGAAGGAGGCAGACAGGTTAGAAAGCAGTTAAAATACTCCAGCTACTTGAGGTCATTTTCATTTCAATACATAAGTTTCCTAAACATTTAATTCAAGTTTAGGTGTTTCACCTAGTTGGCTCTCTCACTTGCATCCAATAATGATATTGTATTATGAGAAAATATTGCTGGTTTACAGTCATAGAGAATCACAACTGCTGTTTGGCTTCATATCAAGTTCAGATACCAATCCGGAAAAAATATGTAGCTCAAACACTGGGGCTTTTTCATAGATTGAGTATGATTCTTATCAGCAATATTCAGCAGGATATCAAACCCTAAGTAGTACGATGCAAATATTTATCTGACGTGGCTACATTACTTCTACAGAGAGAGCTGAACTGATCTGTCTGCTCCCCTACTCCTCCCTGCCCTGGCACCCTACAGTCAGACAGCTGCACTATCACCACACTGTGACAAGCTGTGAAATCCACACTAAAGCTGCATTATACTTGGCTGTTTTTTATTGTAACTGCAACATATTAATGGCCAAGAAACCCTAAATTATTCGTTATTACATGTCTTAACTCTCTAACATAATTTAAACATCTATCCGTGTATGTGAAGGAGTAAATCTCTCTGTGTGTTTCACCCCTTCTGTTTTTCATTCCATCCTTGGCCTGTTATCTTTGTGGCTGATGAGGCAGAGCCAAATGTTTATGACAGATGGGATGGGAGAGCCAAGTGATGTCATCTAAGTCCTATCTGTATCTGCAGTGTAGCTAGTCCTGCCTTGGTATCTACAATGCTGTAGAACACTGAACAGCCTGAGGGGCCTGTGGTGGTGATGGGTGCTGGAGGGAACGATACCCAACGTTTCCCACAGGAGCTGTAATCAGGAGGAGCTGTAAAAATTACCCAGCCCTCAGAGAATTTCACCTGTCTCCCCTCTGCTCCTCAGACCAGCAACACTTCCAGTCAGGGTCTAGGCAGCACGCTGTGCTGTGACACAAGGGTTACACGATGTAAATTATCCAACTCAAGGGTGAAGGTGTTTTTCTTTTTAGCAGGAAGAGGGGGTGTAGGTGATTTTTGTCTGTGATTTACAGTTCTCTGCAGCTCAGAGACAAATCTTGGCTTGTTTTTTTGGGGGTTTTTTTTCCAACAAATATATGCCGACAGGATATTTTAAGAGCTTTCACGTCAGACCTTTACCTCTGTAAGCCTTTCATCCTGTGCAATCCTTCATCCACTCATCTGTCTATCCATCCATCTTCCTCAGGGAAAGGTGTTTTGGTTTGGTAACGATATATGTCAGGCAGTGTAGTACAAAGGTATTTTCATATCTCCACTGGGACTACTAGCAGGCCTAGTGTTATTACTGCTCCTGTGATGCATTATTTTTTGCTGTTGGGTAGGTTGACCTTCTAGTTCAAGTGGAGATGGCTGCCATGATTCTTCCAGCTACCTAAGTATATACATACTTAAGTGAAAAGAGCACAGCTCATTATCCGCACCACTGTCTTGTGATCAAATATCTTAAAGGATGGGAAATATATAATTATTGTCAGAGTTTGTCAAAATGTTTGTTAAAGTGAGTGTTAACAGCCATCGGATGGACAGGTAATATTTCTATAGTCTGCCTGGCATAGATAGAGGATGTATGAGAGAAGGTATTGTTAGTAACATCGTTAGTATCATCCAGCTACTTTTCACCACCTCCGCCTGTCCAGCCTCTCAGCCAAGCAGAGAGAAACAGGGAATAGAAATAGGAAAGAGAGTAAGACACACACACGCATGCAGTCACACACAGATATACTGCATTTATTCTGTCTGCTCTAGGTGCTGCCTGTGTTAAAGCCCCCAGTGAACCCAGTGTGTCAGTCTGTCGGTACATGGCCTGCGCGTCTCGCAAGCAGCCAACAGCAAAGGAATAAATCATGATCTTACAACAATGCGTCAGTTGACTTATTGCTGTTTCGTGACCAGAGGTGAATGGTACCACTGTTTTAAAAGGCCGGTCGGCGGTGGCACAGGGGCGGGAGCCAGCCAAGCGTGTAGCCTTGTCATAGGTCCGTATAATAGGGCTGCATCGGCCCTTCCTCTAACTAGTCAGTTGGGAGGACCCCCACCACCACCACCATCACCCCACCACCCTCCGTGTCTTTCATCTGCCAAGGCCCCCCAAACCCAGCCTCTGCCCTGCCTATCGCCCAAACTTACACAGCCTGGCCCCAGCACCGACTGACAGCAGCCCTCTCATCAGCCTGTCAGGCCTATGCTAACAAGGAGCTATCCATCCACCATGCCCTAGAGTGCCAGCTGTCTCTCTGTTTCCTGCCTTTTCGTCTGTTGTTCCTCTTCTCTCTTTCCCTGACTTATCTCTGTGTTTCTGCATTCTCTCTATCTTATTCCTCCTCACTGACATATTATTTTCTGTCCATCTGTCTCTCATGCCGTCTGGCTGCACCTCTACAGTATTTCTCCCTGACTTTGCCTCCCTCTTCCTGGGTGTCTCAATGTGTCTCTCTGTTGTTGGGCATCTGCAGAACATCAGGGCATTCCCCCTCCCCCTTCTCCTTCTTCCCTTCAATAGACTTATCTCAGCCATGTGTCTGACTTAACTTATGTGTTGTGCTGCTGTGGGTGCGCATGTGCATGTTGTGGGTGTGTCTTCTTTGCATGCATGTGTTTGTGTGCATCTTACACTCACAGGTGTTTGTACCTCATGCCTTATGTCTTTCTGTGAGAGAAAGTCGGCGACTATGTGCACGTGTGGGAGGCCTGACATTACCTGCGTTGTCCTGTGTGCCCTCTCCCTCTCTGCCACTGCCACGTCTATGTGGCACACCTGTGTCGTGCCAGATCTGACATTGGCGTTTGTCAACAGAGGAAAGAGCAAAACGTGGGTAATTGGTGAATTATTCGGTGCAGGGGAGGAGAGAGTAAAAGTACACACACAGACGAACACAGTAAACCAACAAGAGAAATGAGGGAGAAGTGGCAACAGACAGAAGGACAGGAGGAGGAGAAGAGCAAAACAGAATAAGAAATGAAGAATTGGGATGAAAATAAGTCTAGGATAGGAGGAGAGAAAATTTAATTTGGAGTGTATGTAGGGACAGGGTTGGAAGGAAAGGCTAGTGGTGGGGAAATGAGTGTTTAAGGCTGGGTGTGAGGAGGTCAAGACTGACTCTGTTGATACCATTCCTCCTGTCAAATTGAATTACATTTCCTGCAGCAGCAGCTATTTGTCTCACTCTCTGCTCTCACTTTAATTTATGCAGTAGGTTGCTAAATCTGAGAAGAACAAGTAGAGAGAATATATGTCGGTAATATCCTCAGTTTGATCAAATTCTTTATCACCTTTATACTGTCCATTTATTTCTAAAATGATATGTGAAATTAATGTATGTACTTTAGGGCTCTGCAGTAGCTGGATCTCAATTTCTTCGGGTAAAGAATATGGTGTGGAAACACAGTGCTTGCTGACAGACTCCACATAGCTCAGAGTTACAGTGTTGAGAAGATCTTAAGTCTCTTGTGTGTCTAGTTCTATAAGGAAACATGAAAAAAACAAAAAAACCATTCAATTTTTAAAAGTGACATCACAAAGTGAATTGAATGTCTTTCTTGTGAAGTCACAGTTTCATTGCCGTCCAACAGCACACTTACAATTTCCTCTTAGTAATTTTTGTTTTCCAATTGAAAACACAGAATGATAAGACATGTCATATGTGTTAATGCATACTGTGTACTGCAGAGTTATGGTAAAGCAATTGACTCAAACCTAACCCATATCATTGGCAAAACTGACCTGTGTGACTTCTTAGATTTATTGCCACCTATGTCAATGTCCTAGTTAATTTTTTCCTCTTCATTCTTTCTCTTTCTCACACTTTCACCTTATTCGCTACACCTTTTACGTCTCTTTTTGCATCTGTCTTTCTTTTAGTGTTAGTGAATGGATCTGGGAAAGCCAGCGTCTGTGTGGACACTGTCTTTCTCAGCTACAGCACGCTAAGAAAGCTCTTAGGGCTGAACCAAAGACCTTGACTGCTTTTTGAAGCAGACTGTCGCTGTATAATCGGTTAGCT
>OMLM01003492.1:12697-34008 GCA_900302695.1 Helostoma temminkii
CTTACAGTAAAATACAGTTAACAGAACTCACCTACTTCAGGCTGCATGTCACTGGAGGTAGGTGCTGTGCTGGATGTGGTGGTGCTGCTGATTGTGACCTGAACTTGAAACAGCTGGATTCAAACAGACAGTACGGTACAGTTATACTGTTACACCACTGCACTGCATTAACTCACTGTATGATTAAACTTTATTTAATTTTATCTACACATCAACAACAACAATGATAGCATAGCAATGTATCAGAGCACACAGATGATTAGTTGAACTCACATGCTTCAGACAGTGGTGCTGAAGAAGAAGGCCCTTCCCAGCAGGTGCTAAGGGCTTCTGCAAATATTTCCTAAATGCATCTGGGAAGTAATAGAGTAGATTAGCCTGGTATTGTACAAGCAAAAACATGCAGCAGATTGCAGACAGAAAAGGACAAACAACTGCGGCAGCCTGCAGATCACTACTTGCACCAAGATAATGGAGGCCGTTGTCATCATAATATTCTGTTTATTACTGCACCACAGCTGAACATTTGTCCAGTAGTATGGCACGGGTAATATTGGTCAGCCATTTTTAGCCATCTACAGCACAGGTAGAAGAAGGGGAAAGACAATAAAGCAGGTAAGCAGACATAAACTGGCATCTTTAACTAGCTTTGCTTTACTTCAACTAAGCTAGCTAGTAGTACAAATGAAAAGGCTTCACACAAAATGGCTATTTTGTATTGAATAAAGGATGACATACCGTTTTTCTTTTCCTCCATTGTGCACCTTAAGGATTGGGCCTTGACCTGACATTTCACATCCGTCAATCAGCTTGTCTCATTGTCCACTTTCCATGCATATTCTCCACTTTCAGTGTGATGCACACTAGCGTCACTCACACCACCCCAAGCGTGGCCAGATCAGAGCCAGGACAAATGACAAATGATGACAAACAACGGGGATAACTTTCAAATTATCTTTTTTTTAAATTTGTGGATTTGTTATTTTTAAGGCAAAACATAAGAAAAGGGCACCAGTGGGTGGTGCGTAAATTATTATTATTATGTGTGTGCACGTCTGTGGTTGGCGATCAGCGGCACACACCCAGTATGTGGCGGTCTAGTGCCGGCCCTGCTCAATAGAGCATGTTTTTCACTTACTGAAGACAAGACTGAAGGCAGAAAGACCCACAAAGAGCAGCAGCTGAAGGCAGCTGCAGTAAAGACCTGGAAAAGCATCTCAAATAATTAAACTCAGGATTTGAGTTTATGCCCACGAGTTTCAGACTTCAGGCAGTCATTAACTGCAAAGGAGTTTTACATTTACATATAGTCATTTAGTGGATGCTTTTAGTTTTTTAAATATTGGTAGAGAGGCTGAGTTTTACATTTTTTTTGTAAAAGGCTAATTTAATTTTTAATTTTAATTTTATTTTTTTACTATTAATGAAGCTGAACGTCTTGAATTACAAGTGGTGATGTGGTGTACACGACAAATAAAAAAAAAAAACCAAACAAACAAAAAAACCCAGCAGATCCAGTCAAAAACACACATCTGGAGTATGGATGTTATTAGCACAGTCTGGAAGTATTGCTGACACGTTTTAGAATAATGTGAGCTTGGTTGAGAGCGTGTCAGTTGGGTCAGTGAGGTTTGACAGGAGAAAAACACTCTCGGGTGAGGTGGAGATATATTTCTCTTCTTGGCTGTCCATAAAATTACAATCTCAAAAGGCTTCATGTTTATACAATTACATTTGAAAGAAATTACTGCCGGCAAGCGAAGAGTGTGTGTCTGTGCTCAGTTGGAAGCCATTTGTCTCTGAATATTGGTTGGCTATGACCAGAGCAACATCTGAGAGCAGAGCTAGTGAAGGCAGCCTGTGTTACTGGTCAGTGAGTCTTCATTTCATTAAGCAGTCTTCTTCTTAACTTCTTATCTTTTTCAATTGATGATATGTCAGATGAGTGCATGGGAACTACTTATTGTACTGTAATCACACACAGCCTGCATTTAGCATAATTTTACACTTCTACTCAGAAACAGAACCAGATTATCAACAAGTTATATTTTAACTTTTTTTTCTTACTATTTTGCTTGTCATACTTGTTCAAGTAAGAAGAACTGAGTCTTTGGCAAAAAGTAAGCACTGATAATATACTTAACATTTCTTAAGCATCCAGTGCTGACAATACTGCTGGTGTTATAACTGACTTGACATATATAGTATTCAACAAAAATGTTTCAAAGTATGGTTCCCATATTTCCCCAGGCACTGCTAATCAATCTGATGCTATGTTGGTAAATTTAACCGCAGACGTAGCTCGATGATGGCATCTCATGCAGGCTGTGTAAGGCCTCTCTTCACTCCAGGTCTATTGTAGAGGGAAAAGGTTAGTTTGTTGTTTTTGCATTTTGCAATGTACTCTTTATCGCTTGATGTGAAGGGAGAGGCATTATTGACATGGCAAACCAACTTTGAAGGGACTAAAAAATTATCTGCTAAAAGAGCTATTGTGAGAGAAAGAAGGTGGAAAAGAGCTGAGATGAGAGGAGATAATGATGCAGCTGGCGTGTGAGTCCCTGAGACTTCTGGAAAACGTGCCTTTGTGTTCTGTGGTCGTGATGGTGATCATGGTGGCTCTGTTGACATGGGGACCAGGTAAAGGCTTTCAAATGAAGAATGTATAAATGTGCCAGAATTACATCTTTTTTTATTACCTGACATTGACTTTATTCAGTCTTCAGCACATTAACCTGTTTTGTGTTAGTCACATTCATTGCAAGTGAAATGTTTGTATGAGCACCATCATCTGCATGCACATGCTTTGTAACATGCAGACACACAGATGGACACTTGACTCTATTAACTTTCTTGGAAACTGATGTCTGCTTCTCTTAATTTCTCACTTTAATCTCTCGTCGCTTCAGCTCGGAAAAAAGCATGTTGTTTGCTCTATTTTGAATACTTTTTTGGCTAAAACATACATTTCACATGACTCTTCCACCATTACAGATGGTACAGAGTATAACACACTGACAAATTGGCCAGAAGCTGGTGGAAAGCAGCAGAGAAACTCCACACATCCTTACATCACTGCACAGAAGCCTGTGCAGCACAGTGACAGACAGCAGAAAGGTGGTAAATGTCTGTTGTGTAAGCAGCCAGAGCCTTTGAACTACCTCCTCTGGTTACACAACCAGTGGGGCCACCTGTACTCACCGCCCCGCCATCTTTTTAACGCATGCCTGGCGACACCTGAGTGTTTGTTGTCAGAAACCAGTCTATTAGTTTGACCCTGTGTCTGTTCTCTCAGAAATGCCACCCTTTTCCTTCCTGTTGTCGCTCAGCCTTGCAGCTCCTCGCCACCAGTGTAAAGACAAAATGCCAGGGAACGCTGTGATGGCTCACTCTGTGCCTCTGACCTCCAAAAAGTTGAAAGAGAGATGCTACCAAATGCGGAGTTAGAGCGGAGGATGATGGATGGATCTAAGCAGTCTAATAGTGTTGCCCTCCTCTACTGAAAGAGAACAAATATCTGCCAGGGCTGAATGATGTGTGTGGCCCCTTCTCCCATCATATGGTGTGCCAGGTTCTCTCATGTGGCTTTCCTTGTATGCTAGAGAGAGAAAGAAAGAAAGAAAGAAAGAAAGAAAGAAAAAAGAAAGAAAGAATAGAGTCACGTGGCCAAAATAGCACAGCTGAGAGGGATTGTGAGGGAGTAGGAGAATGAGATGTGACAGAAAGCAAAATGAAATGCACCAGGGACAGAGGAGGGTTATTGTGACATTGAGAGCCAGAGAAAAAGAGATCTCAGCTCTGTCAGGTTGCTTGTCTTCACATAGTGGAGATAGATTCTGTTTTAATGATCACCCCACAGACTTGATTTCTTTTTTATGCAGACCTGTGAAATCAGGTAGTGTGTCAAAAATGTCATGACACTTCTCTGTCTGTTTCAGCACAAGCACTAAAATTTTACAATTGTATTATGGGTTCTGTAAATGAATCCATCTTTGCTATGCTACATTCTCTTAATCTATACCCAGACCACAATCTTTGATCTATATTTTAGACAGTCAGAGTTCGTGTACAGAATGTATAAAGGTATTACAAACTTGGCACTCCTGTCTCGTAAAGCCTGGCAACTGTGTTCATAAATTATTGCACGCTGGGGCAAGCAGAGGCCCTGAGGGTTTTGGAGGACTCCAATAGCTGAGCAGAGAGTGCTTTACACCTGTAATATAAATTAAGTGCAGGTAGGGGAGGGGAAGAGATGGACACCTGAACCCCTTATACGAAGCAATGGCAGGAACCAGACTTTTCCGGCTTGTGATTTATTACAGCTGTATGGACCAAGGGTAAGTGTCGAATCCTAAAGTCTACCTGCTGTGACCCTAGGAACAAATTTTAAACAAGCAAATTGTCGGCTTAGAAGGCAAAGTAGAACCACAGAATTTTACCAATTGAACTTCATTTTGTTTGGGATTTTGATTGGTGTGGATACTTTTACATTGCTGTTTGAGATGGGCTTTGTGCAGAGATGCTCAAATATTGAAAAGTGATGAAGATGATGAGGTTGCTTGGAGGATAATCTACGAATCTATGGATATTTAAAATTTTATTTCTACTAAATATGTCTCTGTATTGACAAAAAGTGACAGCAGTAAAAGTTTAGCTTGTAATAATAATTATGGCTCATTGATGCTTGATGCATAGATTTTCACTCCATATCAATTGAATAGGAATATTTCATTAACATAAGCAGAGCACTTGGAGAGCAGCAGGAATTCTCTATTATAGGACACAAACCAAAAGGGACTGTTAGGGTTAGTTTCCTTCTGTTTGCTGGTCTGTAAATGTAGAAATTGGTGTTATATGTCTTTGACATAAAAAGTAAATTTATTTTTTTTATAGTTGGAAAAACACAACGGCAGCTCACTTGACAGGGTGGGTAAGATGATCCACATAGTTGGTGTAGCAGCTCAAAAGGCAGGGCCAGTCATAAACCTGACCAACACTTGATGTCCAGGGGTATAGCAAAAAAAATCTGTGAAAAGGAAGCACGTTGGCCTGACTGAAACCTGAGCGCTTCACTACCAACCAGCATGCAAACACACATTCACCTCAAGCTTGGGCATCTGACTAGGTGTTACATGGGCACTCATCTTCACAAAAGTATATATGTAACATCAGGACATGAAAAGCCTAATATAACCCTTATAAATCATTTCATTGAAAATAGCAAGAATACTACATATCAAAAAAACTTCCAAAACTTGTCACTGCCACTGTGGCTGGATGTTGTTACAGCAGACAACTTCCTTAAAATCAAAAAGTGTTATTATTACATTTCTGTTTATCTCCAGATTAAATTAATTGGTACATCATACTGGTACTGAACTGGTAGGTAGACTTTTGAACTTTGGACCCAGACTAGCTGTTTCTCAGTGTTTATGTACGGCAGTCTACTTGCTCCATGGATCTGTGGGTCAATATTTACATGTAACTAGTCATCTTTGTCACAAGTATTCTACTAAATGTGAAGTCACTCACTGCAACTGGAGCCAATGGATCAACAGCTGTGTTAGGACCTCAAAGTATGTGTTTACTATAAAACTTTAAAACTGTTTAGCTATAGCTTCCATGTGCCTGATAAGCCCCACATGGAAGCTATAGCTACACAGTTTTAAATGAATGGTGATGGGATGACACTTCTTCAAAGTCTTACATCAACACTGACTTGTCAGGATATTGGTTTCTTAAAATTTGTGTGGGGGGAGAAAATGGAAGAAATGTATCTTACTCATGGCCTCCTTTTCTCCCTCACCCCTGCTGTGGATGTTTGTTCATCGTGGGAGAAACAATCAGCAATTCTGGAAGCTTCTGCAGGCCCCATTAAAAAATCATGAATCAATTTGAGCTTGTTCAAAATTTCAAACAGAGTTTTCATTAAAAATTCACTGGGACCTCTCTGTCTGTCGCTTGTAAATACATCATTGGTCGTGCTGTGGCTGATGAGGGCTGCCTCAGAATGAGCCCACTGCTGATGTGCTTGATCTTTGACTTTGGAGTCAAGGGCAAAGTCATAAGGTCCTCCCCAGAGGTGTTAGCTGTTTGCAAAACTGTGACTTTTCAAAACACATTTAGACACTGCATAGGTATATGTCTTTGTATCCATTAAAAAATTGACATTATTATGGTTCCAGCCATTCACCTCAAACATCCTTTTATCACTGAAAATCACTCTGTGCTCAAATTTTTAATGGGAACAACTAGGTGTTAAAATGAAGTGAGCTCTGTTAGGTGCAAGCACTTTCTTACCTGCAAACTCTCTCGTCCTCTCTCTCTCTCTTGCACATACAAACATGCACACACACGTACACACATTCACACACACAACCTCCCTGCTTTCCCCGGTTTCCATGGAAACCTGTGGTGAAGGAACAGAGAATTCAAGGACAGGTATGTTTGCAAATGAGAGTTTCTCGGATCATATGTCCACCGAGCCACTATCATCAGCCAATCTCATCATCCGACCCAAACTCTTATTCTTTGACACTAACACGGTGGCGTGTGAGCATGTGCATTTTATTATGGACAAATTTGAAGTATATGAGACTAGACTAAATGGCAGACAATGCTATTTTGTTTTTCTCTGCTGTGACTTTGGTACATCTGCAGACCATAGTGTGTTTGTATGTTTGCTTGCGTGTGTCTGTGTGTGTGCGAGTATGCGCACCACGTGTTTGGCTGCCTCACATACAAGAACAGTTACAAACACAGACATACTCCAATATGGTCCCTGATTAAGAGACCAGATTGCCCTGATTGCACTCTCACCACAAAGTATGAAGAAGTGTCTCTCAAAAACAAGGAGAACATGATGCTATGGTGGAAAAAGACACACCAGCAGCAAAAGAACTGAAAAGGGCGTGTCAAGGACACAGTTTTTACATTTTCAATTTTTCACACAGTGTGCCTTCATCATTTTAACAGTGGGTAATGGGAACACGATATATCATTTTAGTGTCTGTGACTTTGCTGTTTTCATCTTGAGGAGCACAGGGAGGATTACATTTCTCTATGATCACTTGTCTACTGTCCCTCATCGACGTGTGGGAGTCAGACTTTGGTAGTTTACATTCAAAATCCCATTACAAGTTGTTATTGCATCAAAAGAGAAATCAATAGCATTAGTAGAAAGACCATGCATTTTTGCGTGTGGGGTTTTTTAATACAGCATTTGCCTGTATTTGAGCAGTTCAACTGATGAGACAATGACTTTCACTGGGTATGCATTATGTACAATCAGTTTTCTGAATTTCTTTAAAGCTGCACTAAGGAATATTTTTATATTATTAACGGTCAAATGACTATGTGTAAAACATTGCTTCAAGACACAAATACGGGAAATATTAAACTTAGCGCCAAAGTGCTTTAGAACATCTGTCAAGTCAACGTTTTGATTCTATGACCCTCAACTTTACTGTTTATGCTCAATGGCCCTGTTTCCACAAGGCACCATTTTTAGCTCAGATAAAGCAGTTGCAGCTAACTGTATCACTAACCATCAGAGTTAATGACTTGCTGCTGGACATAGTCGAGCATTTCAGCTAACAAGACAGTTTTCTGTCTAGGCTTGGTGAAAAGATCAAAGCAAAGCTACAAGGAAAGTAAATATAGGACTTAGATATATGATATGGGCATTTGTTTGCTAATGCTTTTCATAATGTGTTTATTTGGTGATATGTCAATGTTGTATTATATATTTTATAATGCTTAAAACATCATACTACTATCCATGATGACTGTACATATGTCATGTACGTTAGAGGTAGTTCTGAATTACATGACACCACTCCATACTCATCCCAGGAGGAAACCTAGCTCAGGCTGCTGTTGTGTTTTCTCTGCATCCTCATGGAAACATTGCATTTACACATAAAACACACTCACAATTTTTTATTTACCTGTCACTGTGTGTGTATTTGCAGGTGTTTCTGCATCTGCTCACATGTCTGCTCTCTTCACACATTCTGTCATAATTAAAACTTGTGATACTTGTTATTATGTGTGTTTTTATGCTGCATGTAAATCACTTTGTGTTCTTGTTTGTGTGTCTACCAGCAAGAGGTCTCATCACCCCTCCATCATCGGTGTAAGTTGTAATGTTAACAGGCTTGATGTTGTGTGGGTGATAGGCTGATTAGTGGTGGAGCAGCATTCTCACAACCTCCACACACATCTGCATGGCAACCAAATTGTTTGTCTCCTTTTGTTTTTTATCTGTTTTTCATTTGTCTTTAACTTGGGATTGTGTGAATTCTGTGTTGCATAAGGTTGTTGTATATATTACAGTGCTATAAAATATTTGCCCCTTTCAGGATTTTTAATTTATTGCATGTTTGTCAAACTTAAATGATTCAGGTCATCAATAAAATGTTAACATTACACAGAGATAACCAGAATAAATACAAAATGCAAAGCTGTCCAAACCTGTCTGGACCAAGTGAAAAAGTAGTTGCCCCCCTAAACCTAATAACTGGTTGTGCCACCCTTGGCGGCAACAACTCCAATCAAACGTTTGTGATAACTGGCAACAAGTCTTTCACATTACTGTGGAGAATTCTGGCCCACTAGTCATGCACATAGGCTGCAAAAACAGCTCCAGCCCATCACACCTCTACCACCACGTTGTTGATATGATGTTGTTTTTATGAAATGCTGTGTTAGTTTTTATTCCAGATTTAACAGGACTTGCACTTTCCAAAAAGTTAAGCTTTTTTCTCATCAGGCCACAGTATATTTGGCCAAAGGTCTCAAACATTTAGACAAAACATTAGAGGTGTCTCTAATGTTTTGAACAACTCACTGATGTAAGGCCAAAACACCGGAGACATATCTTAACATAACGTACTCCAGTATGACTCCACTGCCCACATGCAGTACAATTATCACATTTCTGACAGTTTCAACTTTGAAAAATTATAACTTTGTAAATGTAGACATTACATTACATTGCATTAGATAGTGCAGATGTCATTATGTTATGTCTGATCGGTGTATATCACAGAAACATTACAGTTATTCCACCGAGTAATTAAGAAAAGAATGCATGTTCCTATTCACTCAAGGGACAGATCTTTTAATCTAGAACTTGTTGTAATGTTACTGTCTTATGATGAATTGTACAAACTGACCAAACCTACCACCTCAGATGCTACTGGGCTTAGAGTTGTTCTAATCAGTGCTTTAGAATTATCATCTGACTCTACAATTTTAGTTACTAGTTACTTTTTAGAGATGTATGTTGTAGAGAAATCAAATAATGAATAAATGATTATGTATTATTATGGATGAAGAACCTGTCAGTACATCAATGGTTAAAATCCAGTCCAACTTTAGCAGCTGCTGTTTTTGTTAAACACCAAGTCGCTAGGTAACAGATTTTTAACAAAATGCACTCCAAAGTCCAGCTGAGACTCATATGAAACTTGGACATTCCCACTAATCTAAATCGAGTTTGTACATTTTAAAGTTATGGGCCATTTAAGACAATTTTTTCTCTTTTTGTTTCCCCTGAGCTGCACTAGAAGGTCTTTATTCTATGTTACAGAGTGAATCAAAAACAGCAAACCTATGTGTATGACTAGTAGAACATACTTCAATGCTGCAGGATGGCAAGGAAACAAAAAAAGGCATTTTAATTACCAAGATCTACTGTAACTCACATTTATAGACTTAATTAAATTAAAACATTCTTTATGTTTGCTTGATACTTGAAGGATATGTGCACTAAGTAAGCCATTCTTTAATAAAATGTTTGACAAAATAGTCTTATATAATAATATTATGTCGTCACTATCTTTGAAGGGTGTCATGCTGCCCTCAAGTGAAAATAAAGAAACCAAAACAAAAAGAGTAAATTCAGCTCTTTCAGACCAAAAGATTTTAAAAACATTTGACTAAAAATCCCAACAAATGCATTTGAAGCTGTCAGTGTGGGTGAAAAATATTTAGATCATATTTTTGTAAAACCTGGGTTGGAAATTCTTACAAGATTGCAGTAGAGACATGGAGTAGCAGTGCTGTGCTTCAATATTTTGGGTTTTCCTGTTTATGACTGCTTCTGTCTGCCTAAATCAACAGCCAGACAGGAGAAAAGTATGCGTTCTTTTTCCATCATACTCACACGCTCTGTGTTTTGGTTTTAATTGGCTGTTCCTTTCCCTACTCTCCTTCCATCTCTGCAGTCCTCTGTTTACATCTTAATTCTTTCCCCTTTTCTCTCTGTCCACCTCTCTCTCTCTCTCTGTTTTTCTGATTGTTTATTCTTGTGTATTTCACCCAACCACTTCTGTCAGACTGTCCATCTTACTTTCTTTCTCCATCTTTCTGCAGAGGTACTGTGTTTGTGTTAGGTCTTGGCATGAGTGGCATGTTTCCATATGGAAGTGTTCAGGAGATGATATAGGACATATGTGACTCCAGCTCGCTGGCTGGGGACTCTGTGGAGATCACACCATGTCATTAGTGGTGGTGAGAACGCCAGCACTGCAGTGCAAGGGAGGAGAAAGAAGAATAAGAACAGATATAATTAGGTTAAGGAAGGGGAAAGGGTGAAAAAGGAGGAAAAGAACAAGAGATGGTGCTGAGTACATTGTGTCCTCTGTGGAGCTTGGGGTGTGTGTGTTTGTGTGTGCATGTATGTGTGTGTTCTGGCCTCTAGCTGGTTAGGTCTCAACGCTGATGTAAGCTGAACTTGGCAGAAAGGCCAGGTACACGTTCATGCTTCAGTGTGCATTCAGTGTTTGCTTTGAACCTGACTCTCTTGGGACCAACTTTAACAAATTGACTTTGTCTGAAGCTTTGCGTAACAAGATCTGTCAGGATTCATTCACTTACTACTCTAAAGAAAAAGAGTGCTTCGTTTAATATGCCACTTTCGTAACACTTGCTAAACAGTGACCTCAGATTTCACAAAGTCTTGAAGACATGAACTGATGTCATAGAGGTTCCACAGACCTCAATATGAAACCAAGACTTTCACATTTTCATTACTTCACACTTTATGAATCTGTTTTGATTTGTTGCTGTCATAGTGTGGCCCGTGGAGCGCTATGGTTAAGCCGCAGTTATTCTGGTTTGGCTTGTGAAATTCGGCAGAGCCTAATTTTGTTTCAATTTTATACACTGTACGAGAACTATTGCTCAAATAAAGCTATTTCCATTCATTTTCTGTTCTATGGTGTAAACTGTAGTCTCACTGGGAGGTTTGGCTAAGTAAGATGTCTGCTGGACTTACATTATACACTGTGGAGGTTAAATGTTTCTAAGCAGCAATATCCATCCATCCATTTTCTGAACCGCTTAGTCACCGTAGGGGTCAGGGGTGTGCTGGAGCCTATCCCAGCCATCATACGGTCAAGAGGCAGGGTACACCCTGGACAGGTCACCAGTCCATCACAGGGCCACATATAGACAAAGACAACCATTCACACTCTCACCTACAGGCAATTTAGAGTCTCCAATCAACCTGCTGCATTGCGTGGGAGGAAGCCAGAGTGCTCAGAGAGAACCCACGCAAACACGAGGAGAACATGCAGACCCCACACAGAAAGACCCTGGCCGACCCAGGAATCGAACCCAGGGCCTGCTGTGAGGTGACAGTGCTAACTACTGCACCAGCGTACTGCCCTAAGCAGCAATATTGTCAAAAACACTTGATGATAAATGGTAAGGCAATACAAGAAACGAAAAAAGAAAACATATGTGTGCAGTACACAGTGTTATGATCCTGTTTTCTGTGAAAACTAAGCTATTCAATCTATCTCAGGAATTTAAGGCTCATAAATTAACTGTCAAAAATATTACCCGATAGCAGCCTATCAGGAGAAACAAAGCCACTCCAGGTGGGTGTAAAGCAACAAAAACAAAACTTATTCCAGTGGAGTTTGGGTTATTTCCGTTAAAGCTGCATCCATTTTTTTCTTGGCATCTTGTGGGGAGAATATTAAATTCCACATCAGAGTAACAAGATTTTAGAGCCGATCTGGTACTGGTCAGGTCATACAGTATATCTATCACAGCTTTTGTGCTGAAAACAACTGCTCGCTGATACTAGAAATGGAGTTGCTGAAAGCAGTTTGAGTCATGGAGTAAATATGTAGCACATACAACAATATTTATCAGCTTTCATGAACACATAAAATTAGATTTTGGTCTCATGATATCGCTGCAATGTCCAACAGCGGGATGATTTAAAACTTCACAACTCAGTAGTAGTAAAACAGAATTTCTCAACATTTCTCTTTCCAGGCCTTCCAGTCTGGAACTGACTTTTCTCATGCAGCTCCTTTTCCATTAATCAACCAGTCAGTGATGCTCACTTCCCATGTCTTGTAATGATCCAGAATCATCCAGAACTTCTTTTGTCCTGCCTGTTCATGCACAGTCACCACTGGCTTGTAATTGCATTCACTTCACAGTACTTCTGCTCACATTCAAAACCCTCAGCAGACTTGATGCCCCGTTTTCACAACTCCCTCTCTTAGAGGCACCCACACCTCCTCTGCATCCCTATTCACTCTCTCCCATCTCATGCCAAAACCCTTTCCCTGGTTACTTAATTCCTTCTTTTGGCTTCCCTTCATTTGGCAATTATACTGCTACTTTGCAATGTTCCTTTGAAGTATTACCTTAGGTGTTTTAAAACTGTATTACCATTATTAAATTAGTGGATACAGTGCACAACAAGATTTTAATGGCACTTGATAAATTATTTTTTATTACAACTTGAGAACAGCTTCACCATTGTCTTCTGTACGTGACCCTCATTTTAATGTTACTATAATAATACAGTAATGCCACTATTTTAGAGTAACTCCCATTAGGCATTTTCAATTTTAGCATCTATGAATACTGGTAAGTGTGACATGATTTTAACTGAGGCTGTAACAAGTAACATTCAGTTAACCTGATAACATACAAATTAGAAATTATATTTTTACTTTGTGAGACACGTTTTTTATTAATGGTGCAGGAACAAAAAAGTATGAACACAAGTGGAGCCAAGAAAAGAGACATTGAAATACAAAGACAATAGCCTGTGGGGTGAGACAAAAAGCTGAATAATTTAGAGGAAATTAAGAACATGTTAAAGTAAAAATTGTTGTGCATGTAAAATAGTAGAAATTGAATAAAAGACTGAAAGATGGTCAAGGATGGCAAGGCAAAAACAGAGATGCAGAAGAACTACAGCATAGAAATATGGCAACTGAGACAGACACAGCTTGTTTGCTCAGGCATTGATTCAAGGCCCCTTGAGGCTGCGTCTTCCATTTACCAATTTGTGTCTTTCCTTCTCTTTCTCTTTCTCTCCCCACCTCCGCCCATCTTCCCTCTCTCTGGCAGATCATTCGTAGGGAACAAACAGCGCCGCTCGGGAACACCGGACCCCTGGTTGCTGGGCAACCACACACTGACTTGATGGAGTGGAGGCAACTTCAGAGGACTCTGTGAGAACAGTATCAAGGTTGTTTTTAGACCTGAGTCCTGATAAACCCCCAAAACACACACAGAGACTGTAGTGTACTACTATTACACACATGCAGACACACAGGACATGTGGACAGCTGCTAGAAATATGCAACATAGTTAAAAAGATGGCTACTGTTGCCAAAAAGCAACTGCAAACAGATGCATGTACCCCCTCATCACACATGGACAGAAAAAGCAATGTGGTAGCAAAACTTGTTGGCTGACTGCTATTACATTTCATGTGTCCTGTATTTTACTCTGCCACAGACCAGAAGCTTCTCTTTCATGACACTCTCTGTTTTTTAAGAGGTTTTGGAGGAGAACTTCCCCTTTCAAAGATGTGTGTGGCTTTTACTACTGACAGAGACTTCTATTAATTAAAAGGTGAAACAGTCTTGCCACCCCCTTTAATTTCATGTCAATTTGATACACCCACCACCATGCCACATGAGTCTGAGATGTGGAAAGGGAAATTGGGGGTGCATGCATCTCAGGTGGTGACCTGAGACACTATACAAAACACACCCATGCCCAGTGAATAGTTGTTGCATTTGGCCAGGAGTGTGAAGATTCTCAATCATCCAGGTGAAGTTAACTGGAAGTTCAGTTGCCATGACTGAACTACAAGGGCATGGGTGTGTATCTGCGTGCACATGAATGTGTACATGTGTTTTAAAGTTAAAAAAATCAAAAATAAAAAATCAGAAATGTCCAGGCTAGTTAAACATTTTGTATAGTAATTTAGCAATTTAGTAACAAATTATACTATAGGTATTGTTATGAGGTACCTGTTCTATAATAACAGGGTACAAGATGAACAACATAGTTGCTGCAATCATTTTATTTTAAAAATACTATATACACTACCAGATGAACACGTGTTGTATACCTGTCGTTCTCCGAATATTCTCAGCTGTGCGTCACTTTACTGCCAAATTTGGAGGGTGATGAATCTTTTAAATGGGCCTATACATCCTTAATCTAAGTTAGGCTATTAAATGGGAGTACTTCTAAAACATGGAAGACTTACACCCTGCCCTGTACATGAATGCAGCGCATTGTCTGCCGTGACACACAGCTCACCCTGTATTTGCTAGTGTCATTTTATTAACATAAAATAAGCACACACATGTCATGTGAATGCCAACTATCCTGGCGCCAGAGAGCAGCATGTCTGCAGCAGTAACGTTAGAATGTAGCGGGTGGATGAAAACAATGCCGTTGGGTAAGTGTAAGAGTTTGCTTTTATGTAATGTAGGGTTTATCTTCTGTAACACTTCTGCTGAGTTCAGTGATTTAGAGTTTCCTTTACAGAGCTCTGAGGAAGATTGTCAGCTGCTGACCAGGCGTTAGCTATGTTAGCACAAGCTTTTAGCAGCAGCAGTTCATTAAAGCATCCGGTAGAAACTGGGAAAAGCTTCTTAGATGGTATTAATAGTTTAATGATTTTTACATTTTTAATTATCTATGAACACCTTGTGTTTAAATTATTCTAATAAAATACTGATGCAAATTATTCAGACTTTTTGTGTGTCTGCTGGTATGGTATATGTGTTGCATTAGCTATGCGACCAACATATGAAGTGGATGCCAGGGTCAGACCAGTTTGCAACATGTTGCCTTCTACAATGTTAATGTTAGGATGTATAAAGCTGCAGAGTTTATACTGCTCACATAAACATTTGCAGAATGGAAAATAGCTAAAGAAGGCCTGCTGGTGATGGCTGTTGATGGAACATCCAGAGAAGATGCTCAGCTGCTGGTCAGGTAACATTTTGTAGCTAGTTTTGAATCATGAGTGATAATTTTGGGCAGACATTCAAATAGCAGTCATAGAAGTTGTAAACAGTTGTTGATTAACTAACAATGTATAATACATATACTTAAACTGTAAGTAGTAGGGACATTCGGGTAACGACATCCACTCATCCACAGCCTCCAGTACCTTGTGCTTATTTTGTAACTATGTGGAACAAAGATGTATTTACCAAGTAGTTACAGAGAGAATGTAACAGTAATATTATTTTATTAACATCTTGAAAAATGGAAAAACAATATACAGTAATTACACACTTCTGTCACAACATCACTTGCACATAAGTAAGGAGAATAATAAAGATTTTGTAGTATTTTTTCTTATTTCCCGAGAATAGAAGTGTGCATCTTGGAGGAGTGGTGGGGGATAGGGGCCATGTTAAGAGCGCCACATAGTCAGAGAAAAGACCATCAACCAAAACAAGTGACTGGCAGGTGACACTGAGAATGACTGTATCCAATACACTTTTTGAATAAAATCAGAGAAGAAACCTTCCAGTTCTGTCATGTCATCTTGTATCCTAATCCTGTTAATCTTGTAATGATAAAATATGTATAGAATGTATATTGTATAGACCCCACTCTGCTGCCCAAACAGCTCTGACCTGTAGAGGCATGCACTCCACAAGACCTCTGAAGGTGTCTTCTGGTAACTGACATCAAGCAGAATATCCTGTTGATCCGCTTGAGATCTGGGGAATTTAGAGACCAAGACAACCCTTCCTGATTTTTTTACACTTTGGCAAGGAGCAATATCCAGCTGAAAGAGGCCACTGACAGCAGGGAATACTGTTTCCAAGAAGATGTGTACTTGGTCTGCAACAGTGTTTAGGTAGGTGGTGTTGGATCTGTCAATGCACCAGCCACATTGTCTAGAGAGCACACTGCCTCTGCTTGCCTTCTTCTGTAGTGCATCCTGGTGGCACAAGCAAACAACACACTTACAGGCCCATTGCCCCATGGTCCAGTTCTGAAATTCACATGTCAATTGTAAGTGCTTTCAGCTGTTCATATTTAAATTTGTCTCATGTTCAACTTAATGCCCTACCCACCTGACTTCAACACATCCAGACAGAAACAGATAATTGGATTCATGTAGGAATTACTGGGAATCCCTTAAATACCTGCACAGAGACAGAGGTATAATTTAACACTTGGTCACCACTGTGTCCCTCTGTGCCACTCAGAATGACCTTTATGGTTCATTTTATGTTTACAGTAAAACACGCTGGCTTTGACTTCAATTACAATGTCTAAATACCCCTGCTGGGAAACAAAAAAGTTAATAGAAAGTTAACGATTTTGTTACTAGCCAGTGAATATGCTTCAGGTATAGATGTACAAGGAATTTTGGCAAGTCAGAGCCCAGAATCTTTCAAGTTTGGGAATGGCGATTAAAGGAATGTGAAGCTATATCTCACTCAAAAAAGTATGGTGTGAGATCTGTTGCTGCTGTAGGGAGACAGAGAGAGGTCTACCCTTGCTGAGACTGAGTAACTGGTGTGAGGAGAAGTTGATTATGGTGTTCTTCAAGAGGCTGGTAAGTAGATCGACAGTTGGCAAACCAGAAGGCAGAGAATTCCGGGGCAGAGGTGAGCAAGCAAGTGGAAGGTGGTGGGATTTGTAGTTCTCCGGAGAACATGTGAGTACCTGGCAGAATCCACTGTGATGTTAAGGTGAGTATACTGAAACAGACTGAGTTAGGTAGAAACAACATAAAGAATCCAAGGCGGACAGGTTAGAGGGTAGAGCACAGAAAGAGGTCAGAGTCCAGTCCAGAGTTAGCATCCAACTATCCACTAGCATCAAGTTCAGGTTTCCGGTCCGATCAGGAATCACAGGGACAGGGTGGAAAGTGGCTTAAATGATGAAGTGTCACAATCTGGCACAGAGAAGACTGAGAGCCCTGCTTAAATAGTGGAGTAATAGGTGAGCCAAAATATGCAATTAAGATGAGCGTGAGTGTGAGCGGGAGAGACACAGACATGACAGGAAGCTGAGCTGAAGACCATGACACAAACATTGCGTATCCCTGCTATTTCTGTGCCTATTAATTTACTTTGCTTACTTTATTGACCAAAAAGTATATGGACTCAGTTTTGAACATCCTGTATTATAAACCTGTACATTTATATGCTATTGCAACAACCATAGCACTTTTGATTTCACGGCCTGGCTGCAGGGATTTGCTCCCCTTCAGGGAGAAGTTCAGTGAGGTTGGGCACTGATAAGGGAGATAAGGTCTGGGTCCCAGCTGTTGCTTCAGTCAAGTTTTCCATACCAACAGTTTTTTACAGACCTCACTTACCAGTGCTCACTGGCATTGGTCATGTTAACTCAGGCCTTTCTCAACAGTGTTGCCACAAAAATGAAATATACCACACACTTTTTATATACAAAAATATGTTTGATAACATGTTTTTATCCAAATGCCATGCCAATAAATTTTCATTGACTTGAATTGAGTTCAAAAGAGAGAAAGATAAATTCAAATGGGTGGAGCACACATGCAGTCCAGCTGCCATTTTTGAGAGAGTAGTTCACCTCCCTTCTAAAATCTTGAATGCTCGCGTTGTTATCAACACATAGAGGTGTACTAGTTGCGATTCTGTCTTTGTATGTACCCAGAAGTCTGTGCTTTCATTGTACCCATACACAATCAGCTTCTACTTGACCCTCTAGTCCTTTACACAGAGGCAGCTAGGCTCATACAAGTAGTGAGTAGTGCTGTTCCATTGACCTGCTCCACGTAGGTATTTCTCTGCTCCTTCTAATACATGTCATTGTCACAATGAAATGTTCCAGAGAGAGAGAGACAGAGAGTAGTTTTATATGTTGTGGAGGGAGGGAGGGTGTAGAGGTTGATCTATTTATTAATTATGATCAGAATCTGTGCCTGATTCTTTCATCCAAGATAGTCCATAAAAACAATAACATAAGATAAGATAGAATTTGATTAGATAAGATGGATAAATTCACTTGTTACAGTAACATAAAAAACAAATACTGTACAACGCACACAACTTGTTGTACAGCCTTATGGCAGTGGACACAAAAGCTCTGCTCTGTCCTTTCTTGTACAGGGCATTTGTGTGGGCTCTAAGATATTTGTATGACTCCACTATCTCTACATCCTCTTGCAGGGTGGTAAGTCAGACTGGGGTCTTCCTGCTCTTTCTGAGGTTCCCCATTTCCTTGAGGTGCAGCTGTGCTGCTCATCACCACCTCAGATACACAGCCACAGATACACAGTGAACAAACTGTGGCCGCCCAGAGAGGAAGTCTGGGATCCACTCCACAGTGTCAGTGTGAATCTGCAGCTCTGCAGCAAGTAGGTGGGGCTGGATAGTGTTGAAGGCACTTGAGAAGTCGAACAACAACATTACTCTAACAGTGCTGCCTTGGCTCGCCAGGTGGGGGTATGCTCTGTGCAATAGGAAAATAATGACATCCTCCACTCCAATGTGTACCTGACATGTAAAGTGAAAGGGGTTTAGGTAGTCACCTGGGATCTCAGGTGCTGCAAAATCAGTCTCTCAAATGTCTTTATGACATGTGAAGTGTAACGTTACATGTGTAAAGTCATTAAGAGTACTGGGGTGGCTTTTTTTGCCATGCTACAATACAGAATGTTTTAAATAAGTCAGACATTTTTTTCAGCCTCAGAGGGAGGTTGAAAAGCTACTTAAAAACCTCTGTGAGCTGCCTATCACACACTGAATATTCTGAGGCTGATGTCATCAACCCCCTTTGCTTTGTTTGTCTTGAGTGATTTGATTTGATTAGTTTGCACTTTATTGTTAAAATCTCTTCTGAAATGTGTCAGAACATTTAAGTAGCCAACACCACACATATTACATTTATACCAAACACCAAAGATCGCATGCCTCCTATTGTCATTTCATCGATATGTTAAGAATCAATGCATTTGCGACTTCTCATTTACGTTAATTGTAAACATATGGTCATTATGTTGACAGAAAACCTAATACGGTTGCATTTACGTTTCTCTGGGAAACATAATTGAGATAGCATTTTAGTTATATAGGAACGTAATTTTTAGGAGACAGGGTTGAAATTTAAACACTAATATAATCTATCGCTAACCTTAACCAAAGTATTTTTTATGCCTAACCTCAAGATGGACTCTGGTCTTGAATTCAGGTGTGCGGAGTGCCCGGCTAGCAAGTTGTGCACCTGCCATGAACCGCAACCACCTCCTTGCAACTCAATAAGTGTAACGTTTCTTTTATTCGTTCACAAAATATGTTGCCTGACAACATAATGATTATGTTCTTTACAAAAACGTAATCCCGTTGCAATTACATTTCTCAAGTAAACAAAATCGGGATTGCATTTTAGTTGTATAGGAATGCAATTATAGGGGACAAGGTTGCCCATTCCACATCTTTTTGATGTAATTCTGCCTCATATTATGCTCAGTTCTGTTTCTGTAAATCTATTTTGCCTCCCTCCGCTTTCTTTTGAGTTCCTTCTGCACAATTTGGAAATCCTCCCTTTCTCTTGCCATGAATGTGTTCTTCTTCTCGTTGAGGAGACCCTTAGTGTCTTTGTTTATGCATGACTTATTGTTGGGGAACCACAGACTTTTTTAGATGGTAGAACACTATCCTGACTCAAGTGAGACCTTCAATGTCTTCACTGCAACCAGTCATGAAAAGGCTCCAGTTATTATTACTGAAGCAGTCCTGCAGGTCTTTCTAAGTCTCTTTAGATCAAACCTTTTGATGCCTCTTAGCTGACTGCTGTCTTACTTGATACTTATCACTGCTATGATACACAGCCTCCCCCCATGTACAGGTGAGGGAAGGGGTACGCACCTTTTAAATTGGCATGCAGCAGAATTTTCTTTTCATGTGTAACACAGTCCACATGCTGTTTGAAGTTGGTCAGTGTTCCTGAGATAGAAACATGGTTAAAGTCTCCATTTATTTTGGAGAAGGCACTGGGCTGTTTTGTCTGGAAACTCACAACAACTGTGTGGACGATGACAATGACATGTGAAAACTCCAGAGGCAGATAATATGATCTCAATCCCACCACCAACAGTTGTCTCCAGTATGCAGATGCAGTCCTTTGCTGTTATTTGTTCTCAATTACACTATTTGGAGTTGACATAGTCAGCTATGCCACCTCCTCTTTATTTTTACTGTTCTGTGTCACTCTGTTGGCCGTCCGGTTCTGCTCTGTGCAAGTGTGTGTGTGACCCCCAGTCAAAGAAACAGACCAAAAAACTAAATGCATGTAATGTTTATAATGCAAATTACCAGACAGATCGCATGCAAGATGAATAATTTGGTATTTCTAAACCAAGTCCACAGATGCAAAATTAATTATGTTGATTGGATATGATTGAATATTTAAGTTTTAATGGGGTGGTGGGGTACACATGACATTTGCGTGGCAGTCATACATGATTTACATTAAAACATGTTGCATCCCCCCTTGTTGTAACTCGAAGGGGCGCACTCCTCAGTTTTGGGAACTGAATTAATGTTTTGTGTATGTTTGTGTTTTAGACAGGGCATACATGTATGGGGTGCCGAATGTAAAAAGAGCACTTATAACTAGTTTTCTCACATTTAACTAAATGACACAACACATTTTCTCACATTTAGCTAAATGTGATAAAGTCTAAATGTAAATGTTAAATGTAAATGTAAATGTAAATGTTAAATGTTAAATCTAAATGTTAAACGTAAATGTAAATGTTAAATATAAATGTAAATGTTAAATGTAAATGTTAAATGTTAAATCTAAATGTTAAATGTAAATATAAATGTTAAATGTTAAATGTAAACGTTAAATGTTAAATATTAAATGTTAAATGTTAAATGTAAATGTTAAATGTTCGCCGAGTGTAAACTAAATATTCATGAAGTTTACAAACAGCGCTCACGATGCTGATCTCAGATCAGTAGTGCGGACTCAAACATATCAAACAGCGCACACAGCCC
>OMLM01003495.1:2995-18731 GCA_900302695.1 Helostoma temminkii
CACTTCTCAAGACTGTTAAATGTTAAATATAAATAATAAAATATATATATAAATATACCTACATATTAATAAGTTAAGTCTAGTTATAGTTACAAAATACTGACGTGATGAAGCTTTTGAATTTAGAACAGTAAAAAGTAATTTATTTTTGCTGGTCTCCTCAGCTGAACTCTAGCCCCCTGTATGGAAACATCTCAACTCAACAGAGAGAGCAGGATGGGCAACACTACGGCAGACTCATCTTCTCAAAAAAACACACAGAAGATCTTTATAACACCTTAGAGCCATTATCCTCTAATTAAAGAAATGTTTGCTGGCATTTTGCAAGAGACTTTCCCCTGATAGAAAGAAATGTGAGGACCCGGATTAAGCAGTCAGAAGTAAGGTGGGATTTAAATTTAATGTGCTACACTGGCTGCATTACTGTAAAGCCAAATAGTTAAAAATAAAATATTGCAAGAATGTTTCCAGATTTAAGCCCTATGTGTGATAACAGACCTCTTACTGCTGTTACGTCATATGCATTGGTCCTGTCCAAAACTCAACCCTGTCTCAATCACGATTAAGTTTTTCTGAGGAACGTAATTGCAGTTTTCTGTGAACATCATGACCTTATGGTCACAATTACCGTAAATGACAAGTTGCGAATGTGTTGATACTAAACATATCGATTAAGTGTCCTCCAGCAACATATTTTTATCCACCAAATTATCTTATAAACAACATAAATTTTTCTCTTCCCCTAAAATATCCACTGTTGCAGTTCAACAGGCTGATATATGACTCCAACTTGGTTTGGTGTTCACAGCAAGCCTCAACATTAGGGTGGATGATTTTCAGTAAATGTTGTTGTAGAAGATTTGTTTCCAGAGAAGTCGGTGATGTTATCTAATCAGTTTAAAGGAAGAGGTTTACATGTGTGTTAACCATTTAGCGCTTTTCATTTCCCACTGGCCAAGAATAAACAAATACAAAAAGAACACTATGGCATGTAGCTTATTGCTCCTTATTTATGGTATTTAAATGTTGTCAATGTATTGAGGGAATGATGTGGAGACTACTTTACTCCACAAACTATGTTAAATGTTAAAACTATCAGAACTAATCAGATAATAGTTTCTTAAATGGCTTCTCTTCCTCTAGCTCTAATGCTGACAGCAGATAATTCTGAAGAGATAGTTAAATTATTTATCCATGCTGCTGGATAACTGCTCTTAAGATCTAAGTAGATCTTAAGAGATTTCGTTCCTTGTGGTTTTCTTTTAGTAACCAATAAAAAAGGAAGTGGAAATGAAGTAATATTATAGGTTCATTGACTGACAGTTTTTTTCAGGCTTTAAACTGAAAATGAACTAGTGATTACATTAATCACTACATATTCTGCAGGGTTTAGGTCAGTGCAAAACCTGTTGTATAATTAACATATAATTTTGCAGTTGGCTGCTGTTTCATGCAGTTTAATGTGAAGTGAAGGCAAAGGACTAAACAGTCATGTTACCGACGGAAGCTGGATGTGTGTTTATGGGTTTCATCCTCTACATCTCAGGTTTGTTCATCTCTTTTTATAAAATTAAAATTACTTTTTAACTAGCTGTCTAAATTACAGGCTTCCAGACCAACATTTAGTCTGAATAACTTTGGGTTCAACTGCATATAATTGATATTCAAGGCAACACATTCATATTATTTCTGTCTAAACAGTGTTTCTGGTGCCTTGATAATAAATTCACACGACAATGTGCTTTGTATGAAGTTTAGAATCAAGCTTAGTTTTCACCGCAAATGTTGAACACAATAAGAGCAGCACATAGAGTACAATGCATGGCATTTGTTTCTTTGCAATATCTCAAACAAATACACAAAAAAATAAAATCTTGGTTTTAATCAATAAAATGAAATTGCAATCAAGTCATTAATTTCATTTGGTTTGGGTTCCACAAAATATAATTTTGTCAGCTGAAAACAAAATATTTTGCTTTGACAAAATTAATTAAAGTCAAAGTTACATTTTTCTGAGCGCACTGTACCCTGTCAGAATAAGTCATTGATTTTCCCAACACCTGCTCACCAACCAATGCTTTGTCTAAACTGTCTGAAACCTGGGAATATGGTGGCTAATTTTTTTTTTTTTTTTTTTTTTTTTTTTTATGGAGGACATACTGCATTTGGAATTCACACACATGCAAATAGTTAGAAAATGTAGTGGTACTGTTTCCAAAAATTCTGCATAATTCAAACAAATTGTCACAGTCTGGAGTCTGTTCTTAATTTGATCTACACAGATGTTTACTAATGAGAGCTTTTGTTCAAGGAGTTAATGGACAAGCAAACAACATCTGTGCCCTAAAAGGTTCATCGGTGGATCTATCCTGCTCAGCTCAAAATCCAATTTCAAGCAAGAAATGGTACACTGTGCACAGGAATGGATCTATATATGTTCAGAATGAGCTCTCTGCAGATGGATATCATGTAACATACAATTCTGAAGAGAATCAGCCCACTCTGTCTATTAATGATCTGAGGGATGGTGATGCAAATTTTTACTGCTGCACGGAGAATAATGACAACCCTGAACTCTGCTGGCAAAGTTCAATTCAGCTTGTTGTTTCAGGTAGGATGGCTGTCAATAAAAAAAACTTAAAATATATATATTGTTTTTGCACCATTTGTATGTAGGTCAGAAGTCAGATTAAAGCAAACTATTGACACTGGTAATGTTATTGCTGGTGCACAAAAGGTCAGGGTCATATTCATAAAATGTCATCAGCTCAAAAGTTGCTCCTAATGATCAAGTTCTAAGAATCTTTACAGTATATATAAGAATTCCCCTGAAAGTTAAGACTAAATCCTAATAAAGTTAAAAATTTAAATTATCTTGTGCCTTAAAAGAGGCTGCCTAAGGCAGAAAACTGTTGTTTAACAGTTTCTTAATGAGAGGACAAAATGTTGGAAGGACAGAGGTAGAAGAAATATTCGCCAAACACTTCATAAGAATGTCATAACACACACTTTAGGTCATTTAGTGATAGTTTATAGTCGATCTCATTAGAGATGTGCTCACCCACCCAATGCAATAACACTGTAATGCCAGAAATTACAGTGTTACTACGTGAAACAGTGCAGCAGTGACGACTTCTCTGTCTGTTGCAACATTCAATCGCACAAACTATTATAGAGCTTGCAATGCACTTCATTTATCTCCAGTGGATTTCACACTTTGCACAATAATTTCCTCAGTGTTGGGTAACTGATACTGACATACAACTGCATTATTGCATCATAAGAAAATAAAGATATTTGTTGATAAATATTAACCAACTCCGCCAGTGCAACAGACCATCAGTCAGTACCACATATAGTGTATTCTATAAAGATATCCATTGCATAAAACTTCATGTAGACTTGTACATTTTCTATGGATTAGAAAGCGGAACATAAAATCCAAAAAGCCATCATTGCATAATCCTTTCCTCTGGTTTATTGAAAATGTTGTTTCAACCTCTGCCATTTTGTTTTTTGCTCAAGAAACTTGTAAGCAAAAGTTATCCTCTCTACTCCAAACTGTGTTTCACCTCATCTTTGGAACTCCTTTAAGGGCTAACCTAATATTTACTGGGATTTTGTCTTATCTTTAAGGGGGAATTCTTAAAAAAAGAAGAAGAAGAAGATATATCTAAAAATGTGTGTGTACAAAAGTATGTGATTTTTTAAGATCTGCAGGTAAAAGTGTTTCCTGCAAAAGAGGGACAGGCACTAACACTCATGTGTGGCACCAGCTGCTCTCTGACTGAAAAGCCTGGAACCTACATCTGGTACAGAAACGGAAAGTGTCTTTATGAAGACTGGTCACCCTGGTACAAAAATCTAGTCAGTAGCAAAAAAGCTGTCAGATTCTCCTGTGCTATTAAAGGATATGAGCATCTCAGGGCTCCTGAGCTCTCAGTGGGTGAGTGACAACATTTTTGTAATATGTTATATTATGTTACACAACCTGCCCTGCAAAATATAACTTGCTCTTATTATTGTTATTATAACTTATAAACTGAGTGAAATACTTGCTGTAAGCTTACTTGATTCAACAAGTTTTTTTATGTCTCCACCACAGCAATCGCCGAAAGCATTATACAATATAATATCGGGTTGTCTGTTCCATTCTCAGTCTGTCCTATTCTTGTGAACTTTCTTCTTGCTAGAGTCGTATATCTACCATGCTTTAATACTAGTTGAATTTAAACATCCATTTCTATGCGGCCTGGTGTCCAAAGTTTGTCTTAGTTCATGTTTTCAGTTTGAAGAGTAATTATCTGAAACAGCATGCATCAAAAGTGCTATGCTAGACTTAATAGTAATATCACACACAATATTACACTGCAGACATTGGAGAACGGACCAGCGATTACCTGGAGTTTGTACTAGAGGGATTTCAAGACATGTTTGCCAGTAAAAATAATGAATCCTTATTTTTCAGAATCTGTCACAGAGGGCTGTTTTAATGTAACCTATGCAAAAGGGAGAATGTGTTCTTATAATCAGAAATCAGAGGATGACCACTGCTCTATCACATATCCCACAGGTTAAGTTTCCCAAACTCCCACCATCAGACCTCTATTCATTTTTCACAAGATAATAGATCTTTTTTGTTGTTTAACTGCACATCATACACTTCAAATTTGTCTCAAATGAAAAGTGTATTCATCTTCCAACAGAAATACATGTCAGACAGAACTCTACATCACCAGTTATACTCACATGCACGACCAGCTGTCCTGCAATTGATCCTCAAACTACCTACAGTTGGTACCATAACAGACAGTTGAGCAGTAACTCAGAGAGACAACATTTTTCTGGATCTGATGCTGACGGATTCTCCTGTGCTGTAAAAGGTCTGGAGCATCTGATGTCTCCTGAAGTCTGTGAGTATGAACAAATTACCAAACACATGAGGGTTGTAGAGTGTTTTTCCTGGTTATCAAGACAATAATGACAATATGTTTGTAGTATGTAATGGCGATATCGAAATAAATAGCATAAATAGTGATATATAACATAACTAGTGAAAAGGCAACTCTGGGCTGCTGGCCTCCTTGGCAGAGTTGTGCCAAGTTTTATTTTATTTATACAAACTAACAAACTAACTGGATTAGACTAATAATCTGTAAGGTTTTGTGATATAGGCTGGTCCTAGAGAAAAGAAGAAGTTGTTGTTTCTAATAGAAAAAAAAGGGTTTGTGCGCCTGTGAGTCGCTGGTTTACCAATGGCCTAAGGAGCACAGTGTACATGGGGCTGCACAGCTAAAAACATTCCCGTGATAGTGAGGCTTGTAAATTTCTGTGGGACTCAGACAGACCAGGTAAGTTTTGAAGTGCGACATCAGACTTTAGTTAGGGCCTCTTACAGAGGCAAGAATTCCATGGCAGTGCCCAGTGACTTGGCCTCCACTTCATGGCCCCTCTTTTTGGATGAAAAAATTCAACAGCAGGTACCAGATGAACAGATCCTATAAGCACAAAGTCCAATTCTCCATTTCAAAAGGTCCAGATTCAAATCCAAAGAAGCAGGAAGACTGACAAGTGGCAGGCAGAGAGAGAGATCTGGGCAGACAGACTGGCATTGGTAGGAGCAGCCAGAAAGGAAATCAGGCTGAAAGGTCTGCATACAAGAAAAGACCATCTCTCAAAGAGCTCTTCTTCTTTGTGGGGGAGTAACAGTGAAAGTGAACAAAGTTGAAAGAGAGGCAAGATAGTTATCTAATCATGAGCAGGAAGTTACAACACCAAAGAGAACAGGAAGGCAAGACAGAAAACTGCTAAAACCAGCAATTCAGGACAGAAACTTCACATAGTCATGTTTGCTATTTTGTCTTGTTTATTCCACTGCATTCATTCCATTCCATTCCACTCCTGACTATTATATACCTTGGGGTTATTTTGGAAGCATGATTTGCAGATTTTAATTATATAGATTCACAACTGTCTCTGTGAACATGGGATACATCTACCAGATGAAATAAGGTTTCTTTAATCTCCTGCCCCTCATTATGAGAGCCAGGTTTCCTGTTTAGTTAAGGAATCAGCTTACTCAAGAAAGCCAGCTGTAACCTGGTTACTTGAGTGTATGTAAACACATACACAGGGACACAGTTATTATTTTAATTAAAAATCATTATTTTTAACATTGTAAATGGCTATATTTACTGTTAGTTTTGCTAGAGAAGGTCCGCAGTCCATTTTTGGCTGGTGATGGCTTTTCCTTCAGGAGTCAGCATGTTCTGCCTGTGCTTGTGTTGGTTTCCTCTGGGTACTCATGTTTCCTCCCACAATCCTGTCTTCAATCCTGTCTATACACACAGACTTATCCACATACATATACATACAAACATATTGTCAAATAAATAAATCTGCCTATATGCTGTTTTGCACTATTTACCTGCATATTCTAAAATACTTTTCAATAAATGTATTGTAAAGGAATGCTACATTGTTTTGTTTATTAATGCTTTCTTATTATACATTTAGCATTTTCACTGCTGCCAACAAAATGTTGTTGCAGTGAATATGGTAACAATACAGCTTATATCTTGTCTTATTCAGGCTAGTAACAATATTTATTCTAAAAAGGGATTTTTGTGCTCCCTGTATTTCAGGTACTGAGGGCAAAAACTGCTGGACAATTAATTACGTCAGCAGGAGAATCTGTGCTCTGCAACATTCTTCAGTGAAGCTTTCAGCTAAATACTCCTACCCCATCCATACTCTTACCCCACAGCAGCCTAAGTCTAAACTTTGGTATAAAATACAAAGAAGAGGTTTGGAAGAAACTGAAGAAATGATTAAACCCACAGGACGTGTGGAGTATCATGACAACATGACCCACCACATGCTGATAATCAAATACCTACAGATGAATGACTCAGGAGAATATGTATTCAGAGTCCAGAGACATGATGGAAGTTGGAAACAGTCTGATTTCCCTGGAGTAACTTTAGTTGTCACAGGTAATTCAGTATTTTTATTTTTCAAATTACAGTGTTGCTGGCATTTTAAGGCAGATAAGTCTCTCTAAAAAAGGAAAAGCAGAATAGAGCTGTGTGGGTTTGTGTCAGATTTGTTTAAATTCATCTCCAGCATGCTTTCTAACTACAGGTGTCATTTAAGTATAACTATAACTATAACTTTGAAGTTGATCTATTCTTCAACAGTGTCTTAATTAATTAAATCTGTTTATAATAATCTTTTGAAGGATTCCATGGACAAGCAAAAAATGTCTGTGTGTTGAAAGGCTCATCAGTGAATCTGTACTGCTCAGCTACAACTCCCACCTCAAGCAACAAATGGTACACTGTACACAGGGTTGGCGCTGAGTTTGTTCAGAATGAGATCAGACGACAAGTCATAAACATATGTGAAGAGAATCAACCCACTCTAACGATCCATGATCTGAGAGACAGTGATGCAAACATTTACTGCTGCAGAGATAATACTGAAAACCCAGAGCTATGCTGGCAAAGTTCAGTTCAGCTCAATGTTACAGGTACAGTGGCTATCAGTAATTATTCCTTCAGAAATGTAGCCACCTATATGTTAAATTTTAATTTTACACACTATTCCCAGACCTGCAGGTAAAGGTGACTCCTGTCAGAGATAGACATAAAGTAAGGCTGATGTGTAGCACCAGCTGCCATCCGACTGAAAAACCTGCAGCCTTTATCTGGTACAAGAACAGAGAGCCTCTCTCTGAGAACAGGAATGCCAGGCTGCTGGTCAGAAGTGATGAAGCAGCCACATACTACTGTGCTGTCAAAGGTCTTAGATCTGCTGAAGTCTCAGTGGGTGAGCAAAGACATGTAATTTTCTCATCATGCAACTCAGTACCTCAAAATTTTATTTTTAAAAAATGATATGTAACTACACTGCAATCACAAACATGTTTCATTAGGAACAAAATTTCAATGAAATAATATTTTATGTTAAATTTTATGTCATAAATTTACAAGTACATTCACAAATAAAAATCTGAAAATTGTACATATGTATTCAGCCCCCCAGAGTCAATACTATGTTGAACCACCTTTCACTGCAATCACAGCTGCAGGTCTTTTGGGGTATTTACCAGCTTTGAACATCTAGAAACTGCAATTTTTGCTAATTATTTTTTGCAAAATAGCTCCAGTTCAGTCAGATTGAATGGAGAGCATCTGTGAACATAAATTATTTGTCACAGATTCGCAAAAGGTTTAAGGTCTGGAAATTGACTGTACCAGTCTAACACATGAATATGCTTTGATCAAAATATCCCATTGTAGCTCTGGCTGTATGTTTAGAATCGTTGTCCTGCTGGAAGGTTAACCTCCAGCCCAGGCCCAAGTCTTTTTGAGCCTCTAACAGGTTTTCTTCCAGGTTTGCCCTGTATTTAGCTTCTTCCATCTTCCCATCAACTCTGTCCAGCCAGAAATGAACAAACAACAATGCCGAAGACTAAACTCAAACGCAGTCCACCAGCCTCGGAAACTACATCAATAAATTTCCAGAAGCTGCTTCTTTAGCGGTTTTGAAAACATTTACTCCACTGATCAGGTGGTGCTTTTATCAATCTAAACTTTTAGTAGGAGAAACAACAGTGTTTTGCTGAAGTATGTGAAACACAGCTAGATACAAAATAATTATGAAAGGAATACAAAATAAAAATGATCAATTAAAGAAAAATTAAACAGCTAAAACACAGCCACAAATCTTTGACACAGTCTGCTGTAACTGCAGTAGTAGGTTGTAGGTTACAGCTCAACAAAATAGAAAGTATCTATAGACAGAAACTAAAGGATTTAACTACAAAGACACATCAGCACCACAAAAAGCCGATTCACTTCTGACAAGCTGCCGCTGAGTTAATAACATGGTGCAGAGGACAGAACACATCACAGCTGTGTCCAGAGACGTGGGGTAATATTAGCCAGCAGCACTAGCATTAACCCCTCTGGAGAAACATCACCAGTTGCACCACCCTGTTTCTATAAGTAGCAATTTATAATCTGTATCTTGAATATGTTAGACTTAAAAAAATAGGTACGGCATACATTAATAAAAGCATTTTTTGTCTAGATCCTGTCACACCAACCTGCTTGAAAGTCACCTATAGTAACGGGACAAAGTGTTCTCAGCAGACAACAGTGGATGAGCCCTGTTCCATCACATATCCCAGAGGTTAAGTTTTCACATTTGCAGTCCCAAGTCCCAACCGACCTCAGACCCCTCTCAAGATTCAATTTTCATGACAAAGAATAATTTCTGCCACCAGCTGTCCCATGAGTAGTGTTCAATCAACCTAAATTTGATACCAAAACAGACAACTGAAGCTCATACAGACAACCTGCTTTTAGTACTTCTTATCAGCACATTTCCAAAGTGCTTAAATTTAAGGTGTCATTAAAATCTGAATAGTAGAAAGGAAACCTTTCAAATTACTTACTTTTTTTTTTTTTACCACGAAGAGGATCTTCCCTGTAAAAATATCTTCCTTAAAAGTTTATGTTCAGTCTTGAAGCAATGGCATTGACAACTATTTTGTGAATTTAGATTTAGAACTTATTACTATTATTATATTATTACTATTAATATTTGAGAATATGTTTTTATAACATTTACTGACCGAACTAACCATCTTTCAGACCTTAGAATAGGGTTGCATCCTACAGTGGTGACAGAGGGCGAAAGTGTCACACTGACCTGCAGGACCACCTGCCATCTTTCTGGAGACACAAAATACATTTGGTACTTGAATCGCCAACTTCTAGACCTGTCAAGTGTAAACAACCTGGTTCTAAACACAGTCAGCATGCAGCATGCGGGAAACTACTCCTGTGCTGTTAGAAAAGACCAAGTAAATATCCGCTCTAATGAAAAGACTCTGATTGTCATCAATATAACAGACCTAACATCAGCAGCTGCAGCTGCATCTGCGGTACTAGGTGCTGTCCTCATTGCCATCATGTGGATTAGGTGAGTAACACTGAACACAGAAGGAATGAGAAAGAAATATGAAAGCACTTACTGACTTTTTGATTCATTTTATAAGAAAAAAGAAGGCTTCAAGCCAGTCTCCTAGACCTGGAACATCTAACAATAAGGAGCAGGTAGGCAGGATTTAAACATTTCAGTATCACTCTGGTCTATTCTGTTTAGAAGTTAGAAACAGCAGTGGATGCAATAGCTTTATTAATACTGTTATAGAGTTTGTCTATCCAGGAGCCATGTATATGCATATGTGCACAAGTGCAATTTTAGGGGCTATGTATACACTGTGGCTACTGTATAATGGCAAGTTGCATAAATTAGTCATCTATAGCTGACCACAGTCACGTTACACTGACTTTATAAATACTGGAGAATATGAATAATGAAGAGAGACGGGGGCCAGCATGTGGCAGAGTGTTAAGCAAGGGGCCACACCACAAGATGGCTCAGTCTCAGTAACACAGTTACGACATCTTTATGTATTGTACTGCTGCTAATATGTCTTTCATCATTCATGAACACAAACTTTGAAGAATGAGACATTAGGCGTGATCAAATGAACCAGAAACAGTTATAGTTATATTTGCAATGTATGGCTCTGAGCTGATCACAAACTTTTGAAGTCACTTCAATAAAAAATATTTAATGGTCTTGTTTCTTCAGATAAACTCTGTACCCATGTATGACAACATACCACCTCAACCAACAGAGCAGGAAGAACATCACTACAGCAGACTGCTCTTCTCCAACAAACACAATGAGGATCTCTACTCCACCATTGAGCCACTGTCATCTCAATCAAACAGTTAGTTTTATGGTATTTGCAAAAGACCTGAAATAACTTAATTATCACAATAGTGAAAGGCAACCACATATTTTTTCTGCTACGGAAAACTTTTGTGCTTTATACACCAGACTACTAGACACTGCCACATTAAAGGCTTGTAATCTTCAGATCCTCTTCAGTTCACGCCATGTTAATGTAAACTAAAAAATGGACGAAGTACTGAGCTTCATATCCAGATACATATCATATCTAACGGACTTTAGCACTTTAGGGCACATTTTAAATATAACAGTGCAGTAAGCAACATGGAGCTAAAGCTGCCAATAAGGTTTTTATAGTAAGGAAATAACAGTTCAAGTGCTTTGATGACCTTTTTACTTTCCATTAGTAGCAAGTGATTTAGCATATTAGCTAGAAATAAACAAATTGTGGTTGTATGTCTTTTCCACAAGAGCAGTTGCAGTTTCCATTCTATTCAAATTCTAAGCAGTTTATCCGTTACTCTAACTGGGCATGTCTGTCATATGCAATTAAACACCCACCACGTATTTCTAGGATATAATGTTACCCTGAATGGAACAGACATCACGTTACAGTGGCCTCTGACCACCAAAGTCATCCCTAAGCCCAAGATGATGCCATTCAAATTTGAGGAAATTCCCTCAAGCCATTCATGAGATATTGCATTCAGAGAGAGAGATAGCTACACAAGATGAAAACATGTCCATGGAACATGTTGCTGGCCCCTGATGTCACCGGCATGGAGACACACAGTAACAGTATTACTTTAGATACACAAGAACAATTTCAAATATTCAGACTCATTTACATTGTGTAAATTAATTATTGCTGAAATGTCCTAACAAGAAATATGTCCAGATGCCATGGCCCCGCTTCCAGATATTGTTCTGAATTTTAGAGATTCATAAATTTTTATATATATATATATATATATAGCTTCCACACCGACAAAGCTGTGTCTATGTGCGCCACAGAGCACGAGCATTTGATCAATTGGTGCATCCCTACTGAATTTAATAAGAGATAGCAGATGTACAAAGTTCGCTTAGCTATGTGCAGTAATAAAGAACAATTAATCCTGTTTTTATTTGTGTGTGTGTGCATTTTGTAACAAAGATGCTTTCATATAAAGTGCAGATGTTTTTGTCTCTCACAATCATACTGTTTGACTACACCTGATCTATAGTTTAGCCAATGTGGCCAGATGAGATTATTGCAGAATGTTGTGGCCGTTTCTAATGTGCCTTATGCTGTGTTATTTACATCTGTAGCTGTAAAAAGTTGTTGTGAACCTGGTAGAAAATATGGTACTATGTGATATGAATAAATGTGTAAAGACTTGTTTTCAGTTTTATTGTCTCACCACAAAAAATGGGAAATCTAATAATTACTGCACAACATTTTAACTGGATTTTCTTTTACTTTTTTCATTAATAATTTTTGGTGTTAGATCTGATCTGTGTTAGACTGACTGATTGTCAGTCGATCATATTCACACAGACGAGGTCATTTTATTCTGTATTAAGACAGCTGTTGCTTTTAATCTATTTATACTTCTGGGTATTTTATCAGCTTTCATAAACACATGAGTTGCCATATAAAGGATACCTAAGCTAACCACTGCACCACTTTGCTGCCCCAGTGAGCATCTGTTGTAATTAAAAATAATTCAGACTTGAAGTTAACCAACAGCCAGTAGTGTACTGTGTTGAACAACCCTTTAAAAACACCTTTATCACACATATACAGACTGCAGCAGTTGCATCCAGTCAGATAATAATATATCAATAATGATCAGTAACTTGTGTTTGTTTAGATAATGTTATTCACAGCTTTACAAATCTCAAAAATCATGATGTTAATTTTCCTATCTGATCATACAGTAAAACCAGCCATGCCATATTTCAGTAACTGCTGCACCAATATGAGCTACCTATTAATTATCTTTTTGATAATACAGCCCTAGTAATGTTGGGTCATTCTGTTAATTTTGGAACTTTTGTCATTTATTCAGATTAACTTTCTGTCCCTCACTTGCTGCTTTTAAAGGGGATGAAACAAGTTAATATGATGGGTTATTTTTGACTGGCGCCCAACTCCACCTGCTCAGCACAGTTGTTCCACAATGGTGGAACGAGCTACCAAAGTCTGCAAGCTCAGCTACCTCAGTCACAATATTCAAAAAACAGAACTCTTTCAAAACTTAAAAAAAATCCTTTGCACTATGTCACTGTGTGAAACTTAAACATTTATAGCACATTAAATTTAACATGTGCTCCCAGACTCAGTTTTTTCTTGCATTTAAAGAATGAGCTCAGCTGAAATTCAGTTGTTCCAGAGGCAGGCTCTGAGCGAAACAATAAAAAATATTTTATAATATGAGTTCTTTAGGGGAGCACCAGCAAATAATCACACATAAAATATAATTTAAAGGCTCATTATACTTTCTGCAGTTTTCTTCTTGACATTATAATGTTAGAGATACCCCATAAAGATAAAGAACAAAGACACTAAGAAGTAATTTAAAAAAGAAACTGACATAACTGAATAATATAGAATAAAGGAAGATTTAAAGTGTTTTTTAAAGTGTCATGTATACCTACCATAGATGATTATTCTTCCTTTGTGGTTTCCTTTTTTCTAAGAATTATCAGTAAATGTGAAAGGAAGTAAAATCAAATGCACGCAAGCTACTGACTTCACTCAGCTCACAGTGAACCTCAGTTTTTACCAGTCTTTAGGTTGTCTGTAGTGACTGTTACATGGTTACCTTTCTGTTCAGAAGCTGAAACTCGAAAACAGTCATGTTACTGGCAGAAGCTGGATGTGTGATTATGGGTTTCATCCTGTGCATCTCAGGTATGAATCAAAGTTTTTCTTATCATCAGTTTTTCAGACTTTAAATTGATAAGCTTACATTACATCTACGAGTAAATGTAGACCAAAGTTCTGCCTGGGTCCAATTTTGTAAACCTAAACCCTCAAAGCATAGTACCAGGGTGGAACTGTTACACGTTAAGAAATAAAATTTGGATAGCTAAAAATTAGTTTTTAGTTTCATTGCTTTTTTCTGTTTTTGTTCTCATATTATTTAATTTATTACACACCACTTTTACAAAGATCCTGAAGCTTTGACACACTACGCTTTACAACAAACACTGTACTTTTGGTGTTGCTGTTGTTTATATTGATGTGATCCCAGGCATTGGATTAAACAAAGTTTATATCTAAAAGGGATTAAGAGTAAAACACCAGGACATAAAAAATATGCATATTGAGAGTATGAATTACTCGTTTTAGTTATGTTAAAGTAATGACAAGCAACTAACTAGGACAGGTGTTGTACTGAACAATACTGTTTGGAATTAGCTTTTTGTTAGTTTCAGAGGTAACTGGTTTTCTGTCATTTTTCTTGAGTCTGCTAATTTAGTCTGTTAATAGTGTTAGGAATTGTAGGTAGAACGTGTTGTGAAGTGGATGTTAGGTCTGTAGTTTGTGTTTGACCTTTGACCTAACAAAGCACTTGCACTTGTATCTTATGAAATGGACACATTTCTCCTGATAGCATTTTGCTGTAACATTTTTCTCCTTAACTTATATTTTTGCTTGCTTTGTACTTCACTTGTAAATTGCTTGGATTAAAGCATCTGCAAAATACATAGCAATTTCACTTAATATGATACTCAACACTTTTCTAACAAAGCATGTAAACCCTACCCTGAGTAGAATGTATTTATGATGACATGACAAAAGAGTGCAGTGTAGCCACACAATAAGATCAACTTAAGTAAAACCATAAATTTAAATATAGCTTTTCAACTGTTTAGACAAAAGAAACTGAACATATACAGTAACCAAGTCAGTCTAGACCACACATCTGACCCATTGAACACAATACAGAGGGCAGAGTTCTACTCTGTGTGTGTGTTGCATATGTACGTCTTGCACTTGTTGCATGCGTATTGTGCTTTTCTGTCCATCTCTAAAAAATCACAGAGAAAAATCTAAGTGCACTGCTTTACGTCACTACAAACTACGCGATAACATTCTCTTCGCTTATTGGTCAGACATGTCTGCCGTTGAAAAAAAAGGAGATAAAGAAAGAAGGTCCTATGTTAAGAGATTTCACAATTAATGTTACTTCAGGTCGGTTGTCCTGCTGATTATTGTTTATCAAATTATATTGCCGTCATTGTCATTACACCTGATGACTGTGAGGCACTTCACCTTCTCATGTCTTCGCGTTTGTCAGCTATTCATCCTGCAGAATGTTTTTGGTGTATGAATGAAACTAATTATAATCTACACACTATCCAAAGCCATTTGATTATATGATTCATAGCCTTTGGTCCCATTTAGGTTCTGTACGTGCATTGTTTCGGTTGTGGTGCGGCCTGGGTTGCATCCTCATCACATTGGCAGCCATGCAATGTGGCTCACATGAATATTTCTTGCTAGCTGTTCCTGGTTCTGGTTGCTGACAGGCTGTTCCGGGGTTGTCTTTGTTTTGGAACTAGAAGATCCTCAATCTCATCCTCTTCGTCAGAGTGACTGTCAAACTTTGAATTTTCAGAAATGAAATCATCACATTCTGAAACCCCTTCCTTGTGATAAGGAGCCACACTAGCAAATCCATATGTATTGTGTCCCGCTCCCATTCTGCAGATGGGGTATGGGGTACCTTGTACAGGGGAAACACAGAGCTCACACTCTCACACACACATGCACACATTGTAACAGCAGGCATAGACAGGAGGACACATTGAAGGTACACAGGGCCTTCTATTTCCATACTTTTATTAGCCCCAAGTCCAGAGGACCTGAACATCCTGTATGTAATATAGATGTGTAGGGGCAGTGAAAATGTGTTCTGATAAATATTCTTCTTAGAAAATGAGCCAAAGCCACTGAGTTTGAAAT
>OMLM01003495.1:18751-31507 GCA_900302695.1 Helostoma temminkii
ATAAATAGTAATTATTAATAATTTAATTATTTAGAATTAAAATATAATATAATCAATCGTATCACTTTTCTTTTGATAAAAAAATGAAAATGGTTCAAAAAGACCCAAACGCCAGGGTTAAATTAGAACTTAAACATCCATAGTTCATTTTTTGAACTACAGAAAAAGAGTACCTGTGGAGTTTCAAAATAATGCATACTGAAGTCTACTAATATACCAGTCATGCTTCTTTAACATTTAATGACTTAACTGAACTTTTCACGTTTCATTCATTAAATCATTTTACATCAAGTTAAGTTTTAAGTTACATTATCCTAAGATGAAAATATTTAATATATTCATATTAAGTTGATCCGAAGCCAGTGGTTGACTCTACAGTGTTGCAGTTCAGTATTTCCAGTATCCTGTGTAACACTGACTGACACTGAATGTTAGACTTTAAAGAAAAATTTAATCAACAGAGAATTTATGACTCACTGTTACAATGGTCAGTTCTAAAAACACTGAATCTCATTTACTTTTGTCCAGATCTGACCACAGCATCCTGCGTGAAGGATAACTGTACTCAAGGGGAAATTTCTTCTTCTCAGCAGAAATCAGAACATAAGCTCTGTTCTGCCATCGAGGGCAAAGGTTAGGCTTCGAAAACCTCTATCCACTGTTCCATTGTTTTTTCTTGTGTTTTTTCTGTGCTACCTATTTAATGACAAAAGTGTATAGTGTATACTAAGCATGTGATAAATATTTTAGCTAATGTATTATGCACAAATGAAAACAGTATGTATCATCTTATCAGGAGTACATGTTGAAATCACCAGTTAGACCCATCTGTACTGTAGCACCAGACCAAGTTCAAACTGCCTTCAGGTGGCACTAAAGCAGGAAATTGCACAGAAGTTCAGTTCTTAGTCTCCTGACAACTTGTCAGCTTGTCAGCTTTTAGTACTTCAATGAAGGACAGCTTAACTTAACATTTTGTCATTTCTTATGCCTTGTCATTAAAGTTCAAGAACATGTGGATCCCATTCTTTAACATTTACTAACCAATCATATAATATCTTTCAGTCCTGAAATTGAAGTTGCAGCCTAAAACTGTGACAGTGGGCGATACAGTCACACTGATCTGTAGTATGGACTGTCTCCCTCTTCCAAACACAACATACACTTGGTACTTGAGGAGGTTGAACAGTAAACCTTTGAAAATACAGCAGAATCAAAACAAACATATACACAGTATATACACAGTCAGCAGTGACCAGGAAGGAAAGTACTACTGTGTTGCCAGAAATGGGATCAATAATATCACCTCCAAAGAAGTGCTTCTAACTATCAAAAGCAACACAAACACATACATATCAGCAGCGGTTACAGGAGCTAGTGCCTCTCTACTGGTCACCATACCTGTCATCGTTTTCATTTGGATTAGGTGAGCAACATTGTACCTCATTGCAGATCAATGACATTCAGCTTCATATTTGAAATTAATTATTCATCAATTATTATTCATTCATTTACCTACACAGAACAAAGAGGAGTGTGGGTCAATCTTCTACAACTCCAGTGACTGACAATGCACAGCAGGTAAGCATTAGACATTTCAGCAAAGATCACATTTAGGTCAGAATCACGTCTGTAAAACATCTGCTAACACAGAAGTACACTGCACCATTGGTTATACAGTATGCATCCCATGTTTACAGTGTAGGTTGTAACATTTGTTCTACTGCAGCCCACATTACACAGCTACATGAGCTTATTGATACAATACCAGGTCAAACGACAGTTTTGGCCTGTAATACAGCTGTCACTGATATGTTGTTCTGACCCAATAAAAGCTGCAATAAAATCTGAAAGCATACAGACAATCATTATTAACTTTAAGATTTGAGTTGACAATGTCACCTAATGATATTCGTCCTCTTTCCTAATCAGTTAAACAGTGAGACTGTGTATGAAAATATCCCAGCTCAATCAACAGAGCAGGATGAGCCCTACAGCAGAGTTCACTTCTATCCCACTGTCCAAACACATCCGCCGAGAGAACACGAGCATCCTACTTATGCTGTTATCAACTTTAGACCCTATGTCTGACTCCTGAGCGAGAAGCTGAGGAACAACTTTTACTTTGTTACTTTACTCATCTTGAAGACAAATACCATCTTAAAACACCTACAAGAAACAGTGTATCATGCGTCACATTTCACCCCGATGTCTTGGATTGTATGTGTTTACTGTATGAGTTTAAAAGCCATGCAACAAAGGCTAATTTGCAAAATGTTGTACTTTCTGCAAAATAATATACAAGACACACATAAATGTATCTAAAAAACTGCACTGAGACCAGCTTATGACACAATTTGTAGATTTTGTGTTTATTTTTGCAGAGGCAGTTGAGAAGGATTATGAAGCAGCAGATTTCATTACTTAGCTATATTGCCACTGCTGCAGTGGAGGTTCTTTTAGTGTCAAACAAACATGCAATATGGGAAGGCTTTGTCAAGTAAACATGTTGTGTCTTGTGGGTTTTATTTCGGTTTAATTGCAGGTTCAAATGTAAAAATACTTCTGCAGTGTATTGATGCACTATTGATATTACATAATGTGCATAAGTCCATCCGGCTGCACACCAGCCTTATCTCACATTATCTGTGAGGACAAGGCAATGAGGACATCCAACAAATAAAGAGTATGTGACACTGACAGCCAAGGTTACAGAACATGCTTTATCTGCCGTTTATGTATAGTATGTATAGTAAATTTCCCTTTCCTGGAATGTAGCACATAGAATTGAACTCTCTCATCAATGGACTTGGGTCTTTGCACATCATTTACTTTTACATGTAAAGACAGCAAAATGTGCTAAATGTAATAGCATAAGTAATAAGTTTATGCTTAATTTTTGTCGTTTTCTTCCTAATTTGATCATCACCATTAGAGTTTGTTACAAGTTTGTTATTAAGTCAGAAAACATATTTTGGATCTCTTTACTCTTAAGAAAAATACATATATTCAAGTATACTATTAATGTACTTATTTTAAACTAAAAGACAGTTAGTATACTTTGAGTATACTTTTTATGTACTTATAAGAGGGAAACTAAAAAGTGGGCCAATTTAGTCCCAAGAAGTATTTTGATAGTATACTTGAAGTAATAAATTAAACTTTACTACTTTTTTGTAAGGATGGGCCCTGTTTACAGACCTCAGGCACTCAGCAGTTTGTTTTTTAAAGTAGCTACATAAAATGATATATAAAAAAAGATGTGCATGTTAAACTTCATTTCATCTAATAGTGTGGTTTTGCATTAGTTTATTTTTGTTTGGTTGGTTTAGAGTGTGGTTTTAGTCATGTTAGTTGTTTGTTAAAGACCACATCATCTACCTGTTTTCTTAAGTTGTGGTTAGAGTTAGAGTAGGTTAGAGTCCACTTTTAGGAAGCAGTAAATAGAGATGTAATAAAAATCTAATGCATTGTCCTCTCTAAATGTGAGCAGAATTTTTTTTTATCCATGTTTTAATTTCACATTAACAATTTTAACAGTCAAATAAAATGCAGAACATACTGTCAGTGTGAACTATGTATTAAATTGGGAGGCAATTTAGGCAGTTTTAGACTAATGTTTGTAAAAGTATATTAAAGCTCATCCCACCAATCCACGAATCGATCCACCTGACGACTGTGTCTGATACAAAGTGACCAATAAATAATTTATCACTGTTACTCATTTCAAATGTCTTGAGCAAATAATTTCAATGGACAGATCAGATTAAGATTTTCTGAGAAGTAAATGGCAAAGAGGGGGTCATAACATACTGAACTATTCATTTCACATTGTCAAACACTTTTTCACTATTGCTTTTGCAGACTGAACCAGTAGAAATAATAATAAAAAAAATATATTTAGAAAAAACACATTGAAAATTTCAATAAAATATTCTGTATATTTCTTTGGATGACAATGTAAATTCACATATTAACTAAAGAACCTTTTTTTTCTTTCTGCGGTTTTCTTTACTCAGAATATTTATAAATAAATATGAAAAGGAAATGATGTTTTGATATCACAGATACATGCAAGCTATCAACCACAGTGACGCTAACAGACCTGCAGCACTTGCGCTGTAAGTTAATTGCTGTTTGTTTCAACCACTGCATTTAGCATGTGTCATAATGCTGGTGCAAATTGTTTTATACAAACACTTTCTGATAAAAAAACTGAACTTCTTGTACATTATCATTATTACAATTGACAGGACATAGAAAAGATGTCACATTATGTATCATGTTATCACATTTTTCTAGATATTTATTACAAAAGCTTCAGTTCAAGAGATAAAAAAAAAAAAAAAAGCAAACAGCATCTGTGCCTTAAAAGGTTTATCATTTGATCTGTCACTGCTCACCAGGGTGAAAACAAATCAACATTTCAACAGAGAATGAATCAAACTTTTACTGCTGTGCAGAGAATACTACACAGAACTCTGTTCAGTTCAATAGTTCAGGTACAAATGCTGTCAATAAGAAGTATGTGCATCTGATGCCATTTTCCAAGGCCTACAGGTAAATGTAACTCCCACCACAGAAGATCAGTAACATTGATGTGTAGCTCCAGCTGTCCTCTGACTCGTACAAGAGAGTTTATCTATGAGACCTATGTTACTGCTGTACGATCATTAGTAGGAGTACTAAATTTCATTAACTTTTGTCTAGGTCCTGTCACATCAACCAGCTTTAGTCTAACTTTGCTAAAAGAAGAATGTGTCCTATGACTATGACTGACTTTCTTCAGTTTCTATCAGAATAAACATCCACACAAAAAACCTTTTCCGGACGGTTTGGAAATTATATGCATCATCATTTGTGGTGTTAAAATAAAATATATACTGTACTATATACTGTACAGTTTAATGACATAGGTCCGAAGTAAGTAAGTTTTGAATTTTATTTAGTATTCAGTCAATTAAGGTTAAAATATTGTTCAAAAGCTGATTGTGTTTTTTGTGAGTAGCACAAAAAGAAATTGCCATGTTGGGGAAGCATCAGTATTCAGTTACGTCACACAGGATGAAGCTTATGTACAGCACAGATAAGCACAATACTGAAAGGGTGTGTTGTTTCTTTCTGGCCACAAGATGACGCTGTGAACATACTCAGCCCTGTAAAACAAGAGCAGTGCTTCATCATTACACTTTTCATAACACTACATGTTGGGGGAAAAGTGGTTAAATAATTACTTGCACAAACATATTCTACACACTTTTGTAGTGGTGTATCTCTTATGTGTGTAATGAAAGAACTTTAAAACATTTTCATTCAGCTGTGAATCAGTGGCAGGTGAATTAATGTACAGTTCCTGTGTAGGAGAGGAGCTAAAGTGGACATATTATTGAGTTTTTATCAAGTTTTTGTTTGTTTGTTTTTACTTTTGAATGTCAGGAAAAACTGAGATAAATTCCAAATGTGCAGTCACTTCATTACAACACAACAGAAGAGAAGCAGCTAAACTACAATTGAGTGCAGCACAAACTGCAACACTGTACCTAAAATGTTTTATGATGAAACTATGGTTAAGAAGGAAAAAAGGCTAAAGAGTGCATTACACAATGACCCATCGCTGCTGAATAGGAGTGTTTGAAAGCTTCAGTGAGAAATGACTGAACTGACTGATCACATCTGATCAAAGTATGACCTTAAAAAACCTCAAGTCAACCAATCAATGACATTTCAGATATAAACAGCTTCACATCTTTCTCCAGCTCCAGCTGTCCTATGACCATGACTGACCTCCAGTTTCTAACAGAATAGACATCCACACAAAAAGTCCCTTTCCAAGATGCGAAATTATACGCATCATCATGTGTGGTGTTAAAGTAAAATACACACTGTACAGTTTAATGACATAGGTCAAAAGAAAGTTTTGAATTTTATTATTTATATATATATTATTTATATATTATTATTTTATAAGTTATTCAATCAGTTAAGGGTAAAAACTGTTCAAAAACGATCGTGTTTTTTGTGAGTAGCACAAAAAGAACTTGTCATGTTGCTCTCACTTTAGAAAATATGTGCAGCAGTTTGACACGACAGTAACAATACTAGCTGTGATAAAGGAGAGATAACACCCAAAAGACACACCCAGAGTTTCCTGTGTCACATAAGCGAGCATATCATGCTCTTGACGCTTTTTATTACTAAAGATAACCATAAAAAAGGAAGTGAAAAATTAGCATCAGATATAAGTTTATGTCATTTCTCTTCATTCGACGAATACTCTGTTAGTCTTCAGCCTTTCATCCATAAGAAAACTATTTTAGAATTCATTAATACATTTTATGTTCTACTTTATTTCATAAACACAACCTTTTTGATAAAAATATTTTAAAAAACATTACATAATCAACTTTCTGATTATGTGATGATTGCCATGCTGCTGGCAGAAGTTGGATTTGTATGTATAGGTCTCATCCTGTACATCCCAGGTATGATATACTATTTTTCTTTTTTTTATAAAGCAGAGCTTGAAATGTACTATCCAACATCAATGAATGATCACTTTATTGATTTGATTTTTTAAGGAATAAATATACCAAAATATGCCAAAAGTGTTTACTAATAAAATCTTCTGTTAAAGGTGTTCAGGGGCAACAGAAAACTGTCTGTGCCTTAAAAGGTTCATCAGTGGATCTGCCCTGCTCAGCTAAACATCCCACTACAAACAAGAAATGGTACATTGTACAGAGGAATGGATCTGGATATGATATGAAGGATGTCACTGCAGACAGAAATGACAAATACAACATCTCTGAAAAAAATAACTTCACTCTAACAATCAATGAACTGAGAGACAGTGATGCAAAGTTTTACTGCTGCAGTGAGAATACAGAGAAGCCACAAAAGTGCTGGAAAAATGCAATCAACCTCCAAGTTACAGGTACAGTGACTGAGACATATTATGTAAATTATTATGAATGTATATGTTATTTATAGTCACTGTCATCTCAGACCTGCAGGTAAAGGTGATTCCTGCCACAGAGGATCAAAGAGTAACACTGTTGTGTAGCTCCAGCTGTTCTCTGACAAATTACATCTGGTTCAGTAACAATAACTATGTCTATAAGGACTCATCTCCCTGGTACCGAGAGCTGGTCAGCAGTGATGAAACAGTCACATACTCCTGTGGTATCAAAGGTTACAGGAACCTCAGATCTCCTGATGTCTCAGTGGGTGAGTAACAACATGCAGTGTTATGGAATTTGTGGCTAAATGCATGTATAAAATTTCAAGAATGATTTTATCATTAAAGCACCAGTGCCTCAAATACTAAAGCTTATGAAATTCTGAGACTACGTCATCAATATAGATTTTTATGGTTTATTTTTGTCCAGATTCTGTCACATCAACCTGCTTTAGTGTGACCTATGCTAAAGGGAGAATGTGTTCATATCAGCAGAAACCAGTGAATGAGTCCTGCTCCATCACATATCCCAGAGGTTCAGTTTTCATTATCACTTAAACACAAACACACTCCAGTCTCCATACAGCATTTGACAGGAGACTAATTTATGTTAACCATATGTTTACCTAGTTGTTTAATTTATTTGTGTAATAATTACACACCGTCTGACCGTCTCTTAACAGAAGTTCATGTTCAAAAGACTCCTGCAGAACAAGGTCTTGTCAGACTGACCTGTAACACCAGCTGTCCTCTGACTGACCATCAAACTGCCTTCAGATGGTACAAGAACAGAGAATATCAGAATCAACAACTGTCTCTACATCCCAGCTCCTCTCCTGATTCTTTCTCCTGTGCTGTAAAAGACCATGAGGATTTACTTTCTGCTGAAGTTTGTGAGTGTGAACTGTCAAAACTCTTATGAACAACTATTACAACTTATTTGATTAAGACATTTGAGTCAAAAAAGGGAACAATGATTCAAATCGCGTTATTCTAATACATGATTCGGTGAATTTAACGTGCAAATAAAATGTAAAACAATATGAAACACAAGTTAAAAGAAATTAGATTTTGTTAATTTTTTTAACTCAATTTTCATCTTAAGGTTGTAGTCAGTAGTGTCAAATGTCTGGTTTTCAGTCAGTGATTTTCATCAATAAAAACAACAATGAAAACAACTGTTGATGACCATTAATTCCTGACTAGCCAAGCTAAATTAAAAGTAACCATTGACAACAAAAACTATGACAAAATGATAAAATGAACTAATAATATAAAAGTAGTAAATGCAGTCACGTTCTCTGCAGTATCATGGAATCATAAACTGTAGTTCTTGCCAGCTTTTGAAAGTTTCTTCAAAGTACCTCTGCTTTTTAAATTGATTCAACTTCTCAACCTGTTCATGCCAGTGAAAGCAATAGGCAAAAACATTTTGTCGTCTGTTGTTCCACCTGTAAATAACCATGATCCACAGGTACCGGAGCAGCTCTCAGTAATCAAATGACTAAAATCTGACTCAAACTAATTCACATTTTCATCAACAGACAAAATCAAAATCAGATGCTAAAATTAACACTGGCTGAAAACACTGTGTTAAAGCTAGTTCATGTGTTTGTCATGTCTCTTTTATCTTCTTAAAATATAATTAATGTGAAACAGTTTTTATGACTGTGTGTTTGTTATTTGTAGAAAATAACATATATGTATATGACTTCCTGTTGTAGACCCAAGAAAGTGTTTTCCACTGCCATATATTAAAATGGTCACCATTTCAGATTGTGATACTTCTCTGACATATATGCAAAAAACATCTAAACCATCAAATCTGTTTTTAAGTTATTTTATTATTTTGTGTACCTTTGAAACTACTGTCAGTGTTTTATCTGTATTTCAGGTGTTGCAGATAAGAACTGCTGGACTGTGAATTATGTCAACAGGAGAATCTGTGCTCTTCAAGGTTCTTCAGTGAACATTTCATGTAAATACTCACATCCTGACAACCAACAGCCAAAGTTTAAATTCTGGTATAAAATAAAGAGAGGTGGTAAGAAGGAAGCTGAAAAGTTGAAAGAGGCTGCAGGACATGTAGAGTTCAGTGAAAACATGAAGAATCATCACATCCTGACGATCAAACAGCTGAAGAAGAGCGACTCAGCAGAATACACATTCAGAGTCCTGACAGATGATGGAGCAGAGAAAATGTTAGATTATCCTGGAGTGACTTTGGTTGTCACAGGTAAGAATATATATATAAATTAAATATATGTATGTTTATGCTGAACATTGTTTACATGGACATTGATTCAGTAAATAAATTTAATGTATCAACTTCTCCTAAACAGGTTTTGGTTTTGTCCTAAGTTTAAAGGTGATCTTGCAACAGTTTGTATTAAACGGGTCAATCAACAACAGTCAACATCTGTATAAAGTGAAATAAAAACGAAATAAAAGTTATGTTTCTTGTAGAAGGTACAACAATTGTTTAGATATAAAGACTGGTGAGATTTTGCAGTTTATTTCTTCTACATTTACTGATCAATCTTTTCAGGCCTGGAAGTGAAGTTTACTCCTTCAGTGGCAACAGAGGGCGACAGAGTCACACTGACCTGCAGCACCAGCTGTCCTCTGACTGACAACACAAACTACATCTGGTACTTGAACGGCCGACCTCTGACCCTGCTAAAGAACCAAAACAAACACCTGGTTCTAGACCCAGTCAGCAGTCAGCATGAAGGAAATTACTCCTGTAGTGTTAAAATATACAAAAATAAAACATCAACTGAAAAGACTCTCACTGTCCAAAGTATCTCAAGATATCCTGCACTCGTAGTTGCAGGAATTGCAGCTTTGCTCCTGGTTATAATACCTCTGACTGTTTTCTACTGGACTAGGTGAGCAGTACTCAACAACATTCAAACTCTATGCTGAAACTGTATTTATTTTTATTTAATAACTAATTTCAGAAAGAGGACTTCCAGTGAGTCTTCTAGAGCTGAAACATCAGAGAATGTGGAGCAGGTAAATAGGCATTTAAGCCATTTAGGATAAAGAACTTTCTGACATAATAACAGTTTTTAGAAAATGTCTCAAAAATGTTTGGTCAATTTATTGTTAACCTAATAGTTCACAAGGTTGTATTGTTCTCCTTTTGAGGATGAGCCATACTTTTACAGTCAGTGTCATGTAAAATAACATTTTTCTCTTTCCCTCTTTCAGCTAAACCCTGATCATGTGTATGATGAAGCCTCGTTTCATCCAGCAGAGCAGGTTGATCCTTACAGCACAGTCCAGTTCTCTAAGAACCACACAGATCTCTACTCCAACATCCAGCAACATCAGCCTCAAGAACAAGAGCACATCCTCTACACTGTTGTCCAATTCAGACGCAATTAGTTAGCTTATGCTAATGGAGGACAGCTAGGATAACATTATCTGCTTTTTCCAAAATCAAATGAAATTACTGTTACGTTGTTTTTTTTCTAACTTAGTGTCATCAATGTTAGCCAAGTGACACTTTTTTTAGCTTGCATTTTTAGACAGTATGAAATTTGGGAAAACACAATATATAATTAGGCCATTATAGATTTATAACATTTGTCATTACTTATTTTTTTAAAATAATGTCACAAATGAGTAGTAAAACATTTTGACCTAACAATAAAGAAATCGAATTGCCATGATTGACTGAGAATCTTTATAGTTCAGCTGTGTGTGCAGCAGCCACTGTGGTTTTCTATTAACTTTACCTGATGTTTGAAATCTCTTGATTGTCCATTAACAGTATCAAGCTTACACCTGACCATGCAGTACTTATTTTTAATATTTTAGGCAGCTGGGCTCTGCTGTGGAAATGCATTGCCACCAAAATAAACCTGCTTAATATCAACACAGCTCAGAGCAGTTGTTTCAGAGAGGGTCTAAAAGCAAAATTTCAAACAGACACAGACAGTGCATTTGCTTCTTGGTCAAAGAATTTTGATAAAACATAAACCTACAATCTCTCCTCAATGTGGCAACTTTATTGATATAATTAAAATGCCACACAGAATAGAAGCTTTTTAATCAAAAGCAGGAAGGAAGCAAAAACTGCATGCAGACTGTCAGCCATCTTCAATCTGTCCCGTAGTCCATTCTGACTTCAGTCTTTCTATTGATTTCACCATTATAGAATTTCATGAACCTTCAAAAACAAACAAAAACAACAACAAAAAAACTGAGAGTACTCTTACTGTTCAAATTACTCGCAAGGTATTTTGCACTAGTTACTAGAGGATAGTTGTTGTCCTGCTTATATTACCTCTCATTGTTTCCTGCTGGATTAGTTGATTAACGCTGTCCTCTGTCTAAAAGCTCAACAAGCAAAGCAGATAGATCATCACTATCACAGACAGCTCATGCTTGTGTTAAAATTTAAATAGTATAACAGATGTGGTGTGTGTAAAGACTGTTGGATTTTTCTAAATTAACTCAGCTCACAGTGTTTCCATGACCCTAAATCAGTCCTGTGAATGCCTTAACCCATCCATAAAACATGTAAATAAAGTTGGAGTCACAAATTTAGACGTTGCACTGCATGATCGGATATTTTTTCAGAAGAGAAAAGGGGATGTTGTGGATGTTGCCTGTGGAAATTTAGGTCCAATCCCATTTCTCAATCATGCCCCTTCCCCTACCCCTACACCTTGCCCCTTGAAACAGAGTTGTAAGGAGTAGGGCTGAAAATATTCCCCCGAGAAACGGGACACCCCTAACGTTACCGTTACACGTCATCATACAGTGTCGCTAGCTGCTACGCAACACACGGCGAGTGTGTACAACTTCCAAGATGCCGTTGTCAATAGCTCTGATCTAATCTCTATTGTGTGGATTATGAATTTTTTGTGTTTGTCTGCCACTAAACAACAAGTTGTAATAAGCACAAAAGCACTTTTCAGTGGTTGTTACCACAAGAAAACAACAGTAGAGTTATGTAATGATATCAGACGAGCGGTAAATACGTTCGCTAATTCACTGTGTCTGGTCATTATTTTTTTGGACTTGATATGCTGTCAAGACACAGAGTATCAGCCATGAATATAAAATATGTAAACATGGAGGATGGTTGAGCAAATCGGCAGTAACGATGGGCAGCATGTAGAGCAGGCGTCTGCCAGTCCTACATGCTGAGGTGTCCATGGACAAGACACCGAAACCCAGCTGCTGTCCCTCACTTTGGATAAAAATGACTAATGATGGAAAGTTAACCCTAGCAACCCTTGTATCTGTACCTGTACAATCTGTATTTTTGAACACCTTTTTTAAGTTTCCCATGAAGAATATTACCACAAATGTATGGGCCCAATATTTAATATGACATAAAACATTGCTTTAATAAATCCCTATTAATTCAAAAAATATTTACATTTGTGGGTCTCTTTGCTCATGTGTGCAGCCATACTGTTCATGTATCTGATGTATGCTGTGGAATCCTCATACTCCTTCATTTGAAGTGTGGTCCTGAAAAATCTTTGTTTCAAGGGCTATGTAGCCCTCTGTCATAGCTTCACACCTTAGTCCAAATGAGAATCGGGACACCCCTACACCTCCTGTGAACACACAAAACCGAGGGGTAGGGCTAAGGGGGAGAAATGGGATTGGGCCTTAATTGACATGTTAGGTATCAAGTTTGTGACTTGTCATTTACATTAATTGTGAACATATGATCATTATGTTGACAGAAGTGGTTGCAATTATGTTCCTCATAAAAACATATCTGTGATTGCAACTTGTATAGGAAAGTAATTTTTTAGATTTTTAAA